>JAVTVY010029518.1:0-12052 GCA_036873755.1 Hanleya hanleyi | reverse complement strand
CAAGGATGGTCCCTCTCTACCCCAAATACCTTCCTGCACTTTCCTAAAATGCCCACTTTCGCTACTACTCGTACTGATGACGTCACCGATGACGTCACAGATAACGGGAACATCCTTCAAATGGGGCTGTACACCCCGAGAGCTACAACATGACACCTCCCAGGACGCATTCGGACCAAGGATGGTCCATCTCTACCCCATTCGGACCAAGGATGGTCCATCTCTACCCCAAATACCTTCCTTCACTGCCCCAAAATGTTCACCTTGGCTACTACTCGTACTGATGACGTCACCAATGACGTCACAGATGACGTGAATATCTCTCAAATCGGGGTCTACCCCCCGAGAGCTACAACATGACACCTCCCAGAACGCATTCGGACCAAGGATGGTCCATCTCGATACCAAATACCTTCCTGCACTGCCCCAAAATGGCCACTTTACTTACTACAACCAAATGCGCATGCGCAGATTGACGCATTTAAAAACACGCCATTCTGACTCTACCCCACACAAGCTTCACTTTGACACCTTCCACGACCCATTCGGACCCATCTCTACCCCAAACACACACCCACATACCCCCAAAATGCCTGCTTTCTATACTACGGGCCAAACTGCGCATGCGCAGAATATTGAAAACGGACGGACTGTTAGTCCAGTCGGATGCTCCTCCACGAGAGCTTCAAAATAAGGCCTCATACGACACCATAGGATCATTAGGGGCCCACCTAGACCCCAAAACGTCCACCCCGTATGGGCCTATACCCCATAGCCATGCAGTATAGGCCTATGGGCTTACCCAGGCCTCGGTGAACTTTTTCCAAAATTTCACCGTTTCGCTTCGAAACCCTTCCCATTGTGTTCTAAATGACGAGACGTGAAAAACAAATCCAAACAACCCATATCACAATGAACGTATGTGAATTTCCCAGGTTGAACCTATACTCCCATATAGCCAGTATGGAGCTATATGTGCCTATCCA
This sequence comes from Hanleya hanleyi, assembly GCA_036873755.1. Lineage (NCBI taxonomy): Eukaryota > Metazoa > Mollusca > Polyplacophora > Lepidopleurida > Hanleyidae > Hanleya > Hanleya hanleyi. The sequence continues at coordinate 11,066 of JAVTVY010029518.1, read as the reverse complement.
CACCTACCCGGTACTTTTCCAAAAATTTCATCGTTTCGCTTCGAAACCCTTCCCAACGTGTTCTAAATGACGAGATGTGGAAAACAAATCCAAACAACCCATATCACAATGAACGTGTGTGAATTTCCCAGGTTGAACCTATACTCCCAAATAGCCAGTATGGGACTATATGGGCTATATGGTACTTTTCCAAAAAAATCACCGTTGCGCTCCGAGACCCTTCCCATCGTGTTCTAAATGACGAGGCGTGAAAAACAAATCCAAACAACCCATATCACAATGAACGTGTGTGAATTTCCCAGGTTGAACCTATACCCCCATATAGCCAGTATGGAGCTATATGGGCTATATGGCACTTTTCCAAAAAATTCACCGTTTTGCTCCGGGACCCTTCCCATCGTGTTCTAAATGACGAGACGTGAAAAACAAATCCAAACAGCCCATATCACAATGAACGTGTGTGAATTCCCAAGGTTGAACCTATACCCCCATATAGCCAGTATGGAGCTATATAACTTTTATAACTTTTTTATTGACACATCAACGCAGTCAGCAGACTGGTAATATAGTCATACAAATACGAAGAACAAGTTGCCAAACATGACAGATGAATACAAGAGGAATAAAAGCAATATTCACATGACGTAAAGCTGACATAATTCAATAACCTTAGGCCCTATCAATCTGACACATGTATATATACTATTAGCTTGATATGATCCAGATATTTCACACTGCATGAATGACTTTATTGATCTCGCAACTTTTCGCAAGCAAGCAAGAATTTGGCAGTTTTAATAAGCGTATCTGTGCAGCGGTTTCCCAGAATAAATTTAAGCTTCGCTGTGTTACTTAGAGAATGGAAGTTGGTACCCAGATTAGAAATTGATTCGAAAAAGTTTTTTCTCAGTGTAATATATTTAGGACAGGTCAGAATAAAATGATGTTCACTCTCAATGACATTACTTGGACACTGTTTACAAAGTCGGTCACTGCTATTTAACTGTTGGTATCGACCGCGTTCAATTTCCAACCTGTGTGCACTTATTCTGTATTTGCAAATAACACTTCTATATTGTCTATTAGCTAAGACGTCGGGATAAATTGGTCTACAAAACAGGCTAGACATTGAAGATAAGACAGTAAGCTTGTCAGATGACTGAATATATGAAATAGTTTCTTGCATTTCAATGTCCTTAAGAGGCTGCACAATGCAACCAATCTCGACGTTCGTTGTAGGAAATTGCTCATTGAACACATATTTGAATCCACAGGTATCGAGGAGATTAGAAATATACTTAGTCCAGGAACTACAATCGATTGTATCTAGGTACACGTCAGATACCAGAGAGCCCGGACTTTCCAGTATATGAGCCTATATACAGACCTCGGTGACTTTTCCCAAAAATTTCACCGATTCGCTCCGGGACCCCTCCCGTTGTGTTTTTCTCGGCGAAACGAGAAAAACGAGACCCTACAACCCATAGTAACACCCACAAAAACAATTGACCACCCCTCCCCCCCATATAGCCAGTATGAGCCTATATACAGACCTCGGTGACTTTTCCCAAAAATTTCACCGATTCGCTCCGGGACCCCTCCCATTGTGTTGTTCTCGGCGAGACGAGAAAAACGAGACCCCACAACCCATAGTAAAGCCCACAAAAAAAATGACCATCCCCATACCCCATACAGGCATTTCCCCTTATATTGTATAATACAGACCCCTATTGTAGGGGTAAAGTCCGAGTTCCTCTTTTTATATTTTCGGAAAAAAATCCTAATTTTACATGCACCCACCCTATTGACTTGATAGGCAGGCCCCGATAAGCCCGGGGACCGATATTAGTCCGTTTGGATAGAGGTGATAGGGGTTTCCGTTTTGTAAGTGAAACCGGTCAGGCTGTTTAGTGGTTACTCCGATAGAAGCCCCAATCTGTGACTTCTTCACATATCTTACGTGATAGGGGTTTCCCCCCATTTTAGGGGGTAAAGTCCGTATTCCGCCTTTTATATTTTCGGAAAAAAAATCCTAATTTTACATGCACCCGCCCTATTGACTTGATAGGCAGGCCCAGATAAGCCCGGGGACCGATATTAGTCCGTTTGGCTAGAGGTGATAGGGGTTTCCTCCTATTTTAGGGGTAAAAGTCCGTATTCCGCCTTTTATATTTTCGAAAAATAAATCCTAATTTTACATGCACCCACCCCATTAACTTGATAGGCAGGCCCCAATAAGCCCGGGGACCGATATTAGCCCTTTTGGCTAGGGTTGATAGGGGGTTTCCCCTATTTTAGGAGTAAAGTCCGTGTTTCGCTTTTTATAGTTTCGAGAAAAAATCCTAACTTTACATGCACCCATCCATGACTGGATGCTCCTTCACGAATGCTTCACTTTGATACCTCACTCGACCCAATCGGACCATGCAGCGTATTTGAAATCTGGGACTACTTTTTCTCCGCGGAAGCTTTTTTCCGCGACCGCATCACCACCAGACCGCATTACCGCGGAAGAATACATGCCCAGGGCCCTTTGCCGGAACTATAGTGATCCCGAGTTACCTCCCCTTAAAATGGAACTCTTCTGTCAAATTTTGAGGGTTCCCGATTTGCCATTTCTAGCCATTTCACATAGGCAAATAACCTGCGCCACTTTCGTGCGCCCGAAAAAACTGCGGGTATCCGTGCTTTACCTACTACTGGGGGCTTCGCATCGGTGAGAAGATGGCTGGGATTGTTTTTTACAAAACTGTGTCATCTCAGATGGCCACCGTCAGCCATTTTGGATTTCACACACCAATATAGCATCCATGCTTGTTGTGAACGCGATATCTTGAGAACAAATCAACTGATCAACTTCAAACTTGGGGGTGGCTTAAGGGTTCACAACCGACATAGAGGTATTTGTTGTGTAATCGAGGGGTTTTGACTCGGGATGAAAGACGTCCCAGGGGTAAATTATTACACAACAAATGCCGATACGAAGGGTTTGAATCCAATTCTAACCAGGAGATATATTTGAATGTAGAAATAATCAACAAATGCGCAAAACTGATTCTCTCTGAGCGCGGCTGGTACATTTTACCCCCGCCGCAAATACAAGCAGTGTTGCCTGGCTTGCCATAAAAATATATCGTGCAAAAAAACTCAGTGATTCTTTCAGTGCAGAGAAATAAAATATTTTATTGATTTTTTATACATATTTCTTGCCCAAGATTAACCACAGAAATATGAGAACTAATGAGCTGGAGGTGGTATTCCCCAGCGCGTATAGAAGTTGACCTACATGTCACGTGCTTGCCATGGATACAGTACCGGGACAGTGGCATTTCCAACACGAGCAGGCTCGCGTTTGTCTGCATTTGTGGGCGAAGGGCCAAGAAGAACGAAGTTATATTATATATTTTTCTCATACAGACAAGCGGGCAGTTTAGGGCTGGAAATGGAATGGTTCAGATATCGAGTGCCTTTGCGCTCATTCAGTGTATCACAGAAAGAATGTTACTGTGTTATTGCGGGGGGAGGTAAACGCACTCTCCCTCAACCGTGATGAGCTGTTTCACGAGGCAGTATTTTGTATTCTTGCAAAACCTGTTGCTATGTGAAAGTTTACCCTATTTACAACATGTATTTGCACACGACACGCACAACACAGAAGGTTAGAATTCACATCAGGGAGAAGATGACTGGGAGTGTTATTTACCAAACTGCAAACTGTATCTCGAGAACAAATCAATCGATCAACATCAAACTTCGGGAGGTGGCTTCACATCAGTGAGAAGATGACTGGGATTGTTTTTCACTAAACTGCGTCATCCAACATAGCCACCGTCAGCCATATTGGATGTCATACACCCATATAGCACATATCCATTTTGTGGACACGATATCTCAAGAACAAATCAATCGATCCACTTCAAACTTGGGGGTGGCTTCACATCTGAGTGAGAATATGGCTGGAACTGTTTTCCACCAAACTACGTGATCCAAGATCTGCGTCATCCAACATCACCACCGTCAGTCATCTTGGATGTCACACACCTATATAGCACCTATGCATGTTGTGAACGCGATATCTTGAGAAGAATTGAACCGATCAACTTCAAACTTGGCAGATGCCTTCACATTGGTGAGAAGATGACTGGGATTGTTTTTCACCAAACTATATGATCCAAGATAGTCGCCTCCGTCTGTCTCAACCGTGTTGTGAATGTGATATCTCGAGAACAAGTCAGCCGATCGATTTCAAACTTGGGGGATGTAAGATAACTGGGATCTCAGAAGAAACACTTGTTTTTTGGCACAGTGATGCGACCGGATGGTATTTCTGCATCGTGCTGCCCCCTTTCTTCCACAGACATGTTTGCAACGTTGTCCTTCACAATAACTATATCTCCTTCACATCAACAAGACCACACGCTTAGCAAGAATCTAACATCACACACTGAAAATATATACAGTGATTATACCCCATGTGTGTTAGAAGCCAGTTTCCAGACAAGCTTTTTGGCGGAGGACCTGCCAGCTAGTCAGTTTGTTACCAGGTTAGGGCAACCCCGCTCTCTAAAATGGATGTCAAAAAGGTCATTTTTGCTTAATAAATCAGTTCACATAATGAATTCAGAAAAATCGTCTTGAGGACATATATATCCGCATCAAATGGTAGTAAAACAATAAATTGTCATCTGTCTAATTTGCATAATAATAGGGCAAACATCTGTCGCGCAGTTTAAACAACATTAACTGGTGTTTCAAACGGCAAATTGGTTTTAAGAGATGGAACAATAGATAAATTTATGCGCCTGAAGATCTGAAGCATTGGTTAATTAGGAATCAAAAGTTATTGAGCATAAACGACACTTTTTACCTCCATTTTAGAGAGCGGGTTCGCCCTAACCTGGTTACATCTAGGATACAGTATGACGGATGATACGAATTATTTATAGAAGATTACATCAAGCTCTGGTTAGAGCCTGTTATTTCTCAAATTCAAACGGAAAGCTTATAAGAGCTTATAAGCCACAATGCAGTCGACCATGCAGTTCTAAATGTCATTCCAAGGTGCTCGCCGATACTTCACAAACTGGAACTGAAGAACAAGGTGTCAGTCTCTTACACTCCTCTCTTAGCTTTGCCACGCTCAATACAACTCTAGAACATTCCCCGTCTCCGCAGCTACAGGAGTATTCAGCATTGGAATGTGGTCCATCAAACACAGACGAGCGCTGAGTGCATTGTCGAAGGGGCAGGCAACTGGACGATGAAATGTTTATGCGTGTACTGACGTAGACGCTGACGTAATCGAGAAGCTGCAACCCAACCAATCGAATTGTGACGTTTCCCCTTCCTGCGATTGACGGAAATGATTGCCACGTGACTTCACTGAAGGTTGATTTCATCCTCAGTCCATCTAAAGAGATAAAATACTGGTAAAACAGATAATCAGTAATTGTCGCAGCACTTCACAGCAACTGTAACTTCCATATTGTTAAGGGAATAGATGACGTTCATTTCAATGCGCTTATGGGGCTTTAACATGGTGATTTTTCGAATTTTTCACAACAGGCTGAATTTCCTGGTAATAGGATAAAAATAACCAAATGACTGCTATCTGACACACCAAAAACATTTATGTGTATTACTGGTGGTTGGATAGAGGGATATGCATGACCAAAAAGTTGGCATTATATACACAACATTTATAGAGCGCGAAGTGTTCAACAGGTTGAAGATTATACTTACCACCAAAATTCAGTCCTAGCGACTTTCAACAAAAGGTAAACATGTAGATGCTTTATAGATGAACCTCCAAGAATATTCCCCACTCCAGCCCTGATTCTCCATCCTCACCCCCTCCTGAACAAAGGGTTGGAACGGCTCAATTTATCACTTATACTGCTGCTATTTTCTACGAAAGCCTAGTGACCCCCGGTTTTTATTACATATTCAACGAGAACTGTATGTATTAGTATTATACGGAAAAAAGCGGAAAATTCGACATGAAAAAGTTTGATTTAATGGGTTTTAACCAAGGAAAAAATCAGATTTTCCTGTGTATTCAGTGTAATGGCTATTCAATGATACACGTTGATAGCGCTGCCATATTTTCATAACGAGTATGGTTTTTTCATGTTTTTTTCTTCCATTAACTCGATGAATAAATACTGAAAAAACAAAAAAATCAACCTCTAGAAATGAACGCCTTCTATATTTCCCTAAAGATGACAATAAATTTCCATCATGTAACATGAGTAGTATAAAATAGACCGATTGACCTCGATTTAGGGGCAGATAACTCTGTTTGAACAACACCTGGTTATCTCCCCTGGCTATCTCCCCTGATTCGACTATGGCATGACATCCGGTCACGTGACATCCGGGTCACAGGTCACATCCGGAGTCGAAGTGGACCCATAGTGGCCCAAATGGGTCGTGGGAGGTAACAGTGTGAAGCTCTCGTTGGGGGAGCATCCAACTGGATGGGTGTGGGGTGGGAATATCGTCTATCTGCGCATGCGCAGTAGAAAAAGGGCATTGGAATGGACGTTTCTGGGTCGAGATGAGCCAGTGGTGAGCGTACTGGGTCGGGGAGATTGCACGTTTTTGGAATACGCTTGCTTTTATGGACAGTAACACAGTAACGCCCGCCAAAGCCTAGCTCAACGCTTCAACGCCCTGATGAATTAGCCCTGAAGCTCTGATTTTCTAGATATTCCATGGAATTGTCACGAATTCATCGAAATGCAGTGACGCCCGTCAACGCCCGTCTCAACGTCTTAACGCCCTATCTTAACGCCTTAACGCTCTATCTTAACTTCTTAACGCCCTAGCATAACACATTGACGCCATGATGCAAACAGATGAGAACAACAACAACAACAACAAGGATGACCGGTCAATCATATTATTCTCCCCTTCATCACATCATACCCGCGCTGGGGGATGTCCACGTCATCTATGACGTCACCGTATGAGGTCTTATTTTGAAGTTCTCTTGGGGTAGCGTCGAATTGGACTGGTGTCTAGTCCGGTTTCATCATTCTGCGCATGCGCAGTCTGGCCGTGGTATAGAAAGCAGCAATTTTGAGGTGCGTGGGGTGTGTTTGAGGGACCATCCGTGGTCCTAATAGGCCGTGTAGGGTGTCAAAGTGAAGCTCTCGTGGTATAGACCACGACTTGAGTACGAGTAGTATCCAAAGTGGGCACTTTCGGGGTGTGAAGGAAGGTGTTTCGGGTAGAGATGGACCATCCGTGGTCCGAATGCGTCGTGTGTCATCTTGTAGCAACGCCCGCCAACGCCAAGCTTAACGCTTCAACGCCCTGGTGAAACACGCACCTTTTTCGTTATTCTTCGCCATGTTTTGTGTAGAGATGGCTCATCCTCGGTCCGAATGGATCGTGTAGGGTATCAAATTGAAGCTCTCGTGGTGTAGACCGCGACTTGAGAGATGTCCACGTCATTGGTGACGTCATTGGTGACGTCATCAGTAGGAGTAATAAAGAAAGTGGGCATTTTAGAGTGTGAAGGGAGGTGTTTGGGGTATAGGCGAACGCCCGTGAGGCGTGCCCAACGCCCGTCAACGCCGGAGGGTACTACTCCTACTGATGACGTCACCAATGACGTCACAGATGACGTGGATATCTCTCAAGTCGTGGTCTACACCACGAGAGCTTCAATTTGACACCCTACACGATCCATTCGGACCACGGATGGGCCATCTCTAACGAACGTTAAGTCTACATTTTGTTACATTTGCTACATTTTGTTACGGGGCCCTCGGTGGCCGAGTGGTCTAAGGCGCTTCGCTCGTGACTGCTAGCCTCACACCGCTGAACCGGCACGGGTTCGAGCCCAGCTGGTCCATGTGTGAAAGTTTGTCAGTTACTTGCCGAAGGGCGGTGGTTCTCTCCGGGTACTCCGGCTTCTTCCACCAACCAAACTGACTGTCACCATATGAGTGAAACAAACTTGAGTGTGACATTAAGCCAAATTCCCTCCCTCCCTCCCTACATTTTGTTACATGCTTTTACATGTCGCGGTGTGTACGCCGTGAATGTCCTTATGACTGCACTGATTGGTTACTTCCCCCGTCCGCCGATTGACTGGTCTGTGCGCGTTAGGGCGTTAGGATAGGGCGTTAAGGCGTTGAGATAAGGTGTTAAGGCGTCGAGATGGGCGTTAAGACAGGCGTTAAGGCGTACAGATAGGGCGTTAAGGCGTAACAAGCATTTCGATGAATTAGTGACAATTCCATGGAATATCTAGAAATTCAGAGCTTCTGAGTTATTTTACCAGGGCGTTGAAGCGTTAAGCTTGGCGTTGGCGGGCGTTGCTACAAGATGGCAACTCACACGACGCATTCGGACCACGGATGGTCCATCTCTACCCTAAACACCTTCCTTCACACACCCCAAATGCCCACTTTGGCTACTACTTGTGCTGATGACGTCACCAATGACGTCACTGATGACATGGACATTCCTCAAGTCGTGGTCTATACCACGAGAGCTTCACTTTGACACCCTACACGGCCTATTAGGACCGCGGGTGGTCCCTCAAACACACCCCACGCACCCCAAAATTGCTGCTTTCCATACTACGGCTAGACTGCGCATGCACAGAATAATGAAACCGGACTAGACACGAGTCCAATCCGACGCTACCCCAAGAGAACTCCAAAATAAGATCTAATACAGTGACGTCACAGATGGCGAGGAAATCCCCCGTGGGTATGATGTGATGGAGGAGAGAATAAAATGATTGCCCCGTCATCCGTCTCTCATCTGTCTACATCATGACGTCAAGGTGTTATGCTAGGGCGTTAAGATAGAGCGTTAATGTAGGGCGTTAAGACGTTGAAACGGGCGTTGACAGGCGTCACTGCATTTCGATGAATTAGTGACAATTCCATGGAATATCTAGAAAATCAGAGCTTCATGGCTAATTCACCAGGGCGTTGAAGCGTTAAGCTAGGCGTTGGCGGGCGTTACTGTCCATGAAAGCGAGCGTATTCCAAAAACGTGCAATCTCCCCGACCCAGTACGCTCACTACTGGTTCATCTCGACCCCAAAACGTCCATTCCAATGCCCTTTTTCTACTGCGCATGCGCAGATAGACGATATTCCCACCCCACAACCATCACGTTGGATGCTCCCCCTACGAGAGCTTCAGACTGATACCTCCCACGATCCATTCGGGCCATATGGGTCCACTTCGATCTCAAAACGTCCCTTCCAATGCCCTTTTCCCACATTTCCCTGTCTGCGCAGGCACAGAATATTGAAAACGGACGACACACTAGTCCAGTGGGATGGTCCCCCCATGAATGCTGCTCAGAGCTCGGGGATGTGGCAGTTGGGTGTTCGGAGCTCGGATCTTGGAGATGAGGCAGTCGGGAGCTCGGAGCTCGGGGATGGGGCAGTTGGGTGTTTGGAGCTCGGAGTGTCTGCGCATGCGCGCCATATCCCCTACTTCCACGATACGCCAGACCAATCGGACACTGTTCCACGAAAGCTTCACTATGATACCACTCACGTCCCATTCGGACCAAGAATGGTCCCTCAGCCCTAACACTCCCCTACGCACCCCTAAAATGGCCGCTTTCGCTATCAATCGTACTGATGATGTCACCAATGACGTCACAGATGACGTGGACATCTCTCAAGTCGTGATCTACACCACGAGAGCTTCAATTTGACACCCTACACGGTCTATTAGGACCAGGGATGGTCCATTCCAATGCACCCTTTCTACTGCACATGCGCAGAATGACATAAGTTCCACCCCACACCCATCCACATGGACGCTACCCTAAGAGAACTACACAATAAGGCCGCATACGGGCAAATCGGTCTACTATGGGAACATCTCGACCTCAAAACGACCATTCCAATACACTTTAATCGGCACCTTTGAGAGCAAATTGATACCCCTTGACATTTGAGAGCAAATTGATAACCCTTGACCTTTGAGAGCATATTAATACCCCTTGACCTTTGGGAGCAAACTGATACCCCTTGACCTTTAAGAGCAAATTGACACCCCTTGACCTTTGAGAGCAAATTGATACCCTGTGAACTTTGAGAGTAAATTGATACCCTTTTACCTTTGAGAGCAAATTGATAGCCCTGATCTTTGAAAACAAATTGATACTCTGTCCTTTAATAGGGGGTCAACTTTGGAAAGGGGATGTAGACATAGGGATCGCAAATTGGTATAAAGGCAACCACGGCTCCATCGGGTCTAATGTAGGGGCAGATAACTCTTGCTGGGCCGTCACGTGACCGGAAGTGACCTGTGACCCGGATGGGACCTGTGACCGGATGTGACGTCATAGTCGAATCAGGGGAGATGACCAGGGGAGTTAATCAGGAATTGTTCAAACAGAGTTATCTGCCCCTAAATGGAGGTCAATCGGTCTTTTTACTACAACTAACATACAAGCACTGAACACTGAGCTTGCTTTGGGTTAAATGCACAATGGTGATGACGTCTTTACTCTTAAACGTGAAAACGGTTGATTTATGTAGGCCTATCGCTTCTTTTCGCACATATCATTGTTACGGACATATTCGACACAAGGTACGGTAATCCGAAGTGGAACACTGTTTCTTTCACGGCTTCGCAAAATAGAGATTCGACGATTTATTTATTATTTCGACGATATATATATTTATTATAGCCACAACCTTTTCCCGAAATACTTTTACCCGTTTTACCTCTTAAAGACTGTATTAAATTCTCGCCACCTTATCAGACTTAAAAATGAGTTGGCGGCTTTTAGTCACCAAAGTGTGCAAAAATCATCGAATATCTAACTCCACATAACGCCGTCGTTTGTTGCATACACCTGATCAGGGGAAACCCAACCATATGCCGAAAAATGAAGATTATGTTACAAACGGCAGATTTATATACGGCAGGGATAGTGATCAACCTTATTCTCTTCTATGTTAACAAGTAGTACTGCAATGTGGTGCATGAAATTTGGTTAATTCTGCACTTTGAGGTAGAAGCATGAAACTTGGCACATTTATGGTACTCCATCGGCTGAATAAAATTTGC
>JAVTVY010029517.1:0-11810 GCA_036873755.1 Hanleya hanleyi | reverse complement strand
TTAGAAAGATTCCACCAAACATTAAAGTACATGATTAGGACTTATTGTTTTGACACTGAGAAAGACTGGGATGAAGGCATACATTTGTTATTGTTTGCTGTTAGAGAGTCTGTTCAAGAGTCTTTAGGCTTGCCGGCATCATTGAAAACTGTTGACCGATTCTCTCTTGCAGGAAACAAGCCTATGTTTATGTATACTATGATTGTCTTTTTGAATTTGGTGCTAATACTGTTATATGGAATATGGAATAGGTCTTTGGATTATGGACGCGGATATTCTCTAATGGACGACGGCTGAATTATGAATGACGGACCAGACGCTTGTAATTCAGTCCATTTGAATTAGTCTCTGGTCATACAGTTAGAGAACCACTTAAACTGCTAAAGGAAAAGTTCCTAGACATTGATCTTGACTCATGTAGTCTCTTACAATATGTGTCGAACTTTCGCATCAGGTTGACTAAAGCACGTGATTTGGCCGTGTCAAATTTAAAGTCAGCACAAAAAAGTATGAAAATAACCTATGATAAACATGCCCTTAAACGAAGTTTCAATCCTGGTGAGAAGGTACTGGCTTTTCTGCCTATTCCTGGTAATCCACTTAAGGCTAGATATTATGGTCTTTATGTCATTGAGAAGAAATTAAGTGACCTTAATTATGTAATTCAGATTCCTGACAGGCGTAAAAACAAACAGTTGTGTCATGTAAATATGTCAAAGTTATACATAGACAAAGATAGCTCTAGCAGTACTGTACACCCTGTAAGTATAGTTAGTTCTGACCCTGATAATAATGAAACTTGTGAAGAGCCCATGACAGCGGCGAAATTACAGAACTCTGACTACTTAATTTGGATTCCAAGTTGTGTCATCTTGAACCAGCGCGTCAGGAAGAACTTCGAACTCTGCTCAGTCAATATGAACATTTGTTTCCCGACATTCCTACTCGGACTGATACAATTTCACATGACGTCGATGTCAGAGATTCTAATCCAGTAAAGCAGCACCCATATCGTTTGAGTCCCATTCAACAAAACTACCTGAAAAAAGAGATTCAGTATTTATTGGACAATGACTTCATTGAACCAAGTACTAGTAGCTGGAGTTCACCTTGTTTCCTTGTTCCAAAGCCAGATGGCAGTTACAGGATGTGTACTGACTAATGAAAGATGAACACATTGACCAAAACAGACACATTCCCTATTCCACGCATTGATAAAGTAGGAAGTGCCAAGTTCGTGTCAAAGTTTGATCTTCTGAAAGGATTTTGGCAAGTTCCACTGACAGATCGTGGGAAGGAGATATCAGCATTCGTCATTCCGGACGGTCTGTTCCAGTACAACGTTATGCCATTTGGAATGAAAAATTCTCCAGCCGTGTTACTTCCGGTTTGGAAGGATGTGAGACTTACATTGATGACGTCATTGTCTACAGTGATACATGGGAAGATCATCTACAGAGAATTCGCGCACTGTTCAATCGGCTGAGTGACGCCAAGCTGACAGTCAACCTTGGAAAAAGTGAATTTGGACATGCACGTGTGACATTCTTGGGTCATGTTGTAGGTCAGGGTCAGGTAAAACCTGTAGATGCTAAGGTCAGTGCTATGCCGCTATTTCCAAGACCAACATGTAAGAGACAACTGATGCGTTTCTTGGGTATGGCTGGTTACTACAGAATTTCTTTTCCAAATTTTTCAGATATTACTGAACCTTTAACACGACCCTTAAGAAAGAGGGTAACTTTTGTTTGGACCGATGAATGTGAATCAGCTTTTAAAAACCTGAAAGCCATACTCAAGAGCGCGCCAGATCCTTTCAGCACCAGATTTTGATTCACCTTTTAAACTGGCTGTAGATGCTAGTGATGTTGCTGCTGGTTCCGTTTTGTTACAAGAAGGTATAGATGGTGTATGATATTTTTCACGTCCTATCAGCACCAGATTTTGATTCACCTTTTAAACTGGCTGTAGATGCTAGTGATGTTTTGCTGGTGCCGTTTTGTTACAAGAAGGTATAGATGGTGTATGTTATTTTTCACGTAAATTTGACAAACATCAGAGAAATTATTCTATCATTGTGAAAGAACGTTTGGCAATGATATTGGCTTTACAACATTTTGATGTTTATGTTACTTCTACATCGTTGCCAATTACTGTATTCAGTGATAAAAATCCACTTGTTTTCATAAGTAAGATGAAAAACAAAAATCAAAGATTGTTGAGATGGAGTTTGGTGTTACAAGAATACAATATTGAAATCAGACATATTAAGGGCAAGAACAATTTGATCGCATATAATGTACATATGTTTGTCAGCATTTTTGCTGTTGTAATATAGATTTTGTTTTGTAATAATGTTTTGAATTGTTAAGAAAGTTCCAAGTTTGAAACTTTCTTCTTTTTAAGAGGGGGGCTGTCATGGTATTGTAGACACTGTGGACATTTCTAGAATAATAGAGCTACGTATTATGTGAGTCATTCATCTGGAGTTTTCTCGAAGCTGTCCGTGACCGATTTATCATAATTGGAAATGGCCGGTAATTGGGTCTCTAGCTGGCTTCTATGTGGGTGGATTAGATTGTGCTACTGGATATTACCTTTGCCTGAGATTACTGACTGCTGGATTGTATATTCCTATTGGATTACTCCTGTGTTATGAACTGGACAACAGCTGAGCGATGTGGACTATCAAAATACAGGAACGCGATTTCTGCGCGTCGGCACGGACTGTATAGAGATTTGCACGTTATTACGGACTCTGGGAGATACACCGGTATAGCATTGAACAGTAAGACTGTAATTCATATTTGTTTGTTAAGTTGACCTTACTTAATTAGTATATGATTTTAGTATTATAAATAAATATTTGATTGTTAATCTTTGATTTCACAAAAGCTTTCTGTTGCGTTTTTCCTATTATCGTTTAGACGTAACAAATAAGAGTAATAAAGGGCTTTATTTATGGTCGATATTACACTCTTAGGCTGTCGCCTTTCTACCAGAGGGTCGACATATAGAGATAATGTACAATAGCAAGTATATATACAAATAGAAGATAATAAATTGTTTACATAAATAATAAAAGTTTGTAAATATGTATATATTGCACAGCTGAAGTAACTAAGACTAACTATCTATAGCTAGGCTCTGAGCATATGCTGCCTGAGTGGATTTAAAAACTTGAAGGCTGCTGGACTTTCTTATTTCGACGGGAATTTCATGCCAAATTTTGGGGCCGTTGTACGAATTCAAAATTTTTGTTCTATGTGCTGACATGTACAATGAATGTTTCCGTGTTGATCGTGTTTGCCTTTCGTGTATATCTTGGGTAACCGCCAACAGGTCCCCTAAATAAAGAGGCGACAGGCCATGCCATGTTTTGTAAACTTGGACGGATTCTTTGAATTGTACATATCTTCGAAAAGGAAGCCAATTCATTCTAAGGAAGAGATCAGTCTTGGGAGTATAGAAATCTGCATCGAGAATAGTTCTCGCAATCCGTGCCTGCAGACGTTCCATTTTATTTAAAGCCCGGCGCACACGAGAGATATCAGCTGAGCTAACGGCCTCAATTGCCTGTCAGCTCAGCGGCTAGCTCTCTTGTTGTTTCAGCGCACACGGTGAGCAAAAGTTTCAAGAAATTGATTTCAGTTCCCGCATAACGTCTTCTTCAAGTCCATTTTGAAGAGTCGAGCGTATGAATCGAGTGAAAATAACATGCGATTCATTGGCCGGTCCGGTAAAACTGCTGAGCTGTTGGCTTGCGTTCGCCGCACACGCTGAGGATTTGGCCTCGCGAGGCGAAATTATCAAACAAGTTTGATATTTTTCCCCCGGCCTCGCGAGGCCAAAAACTCACCAAAAACTGCCCGCACACGAGAGCTAGCCCCTGAGCTGACCGGCAATTGAGGCGGTCAGCTCAGCTGATAGCTCTCGTGTGCGCCGGGCTTAACATAGGGATGCTGCATTTACCCCAAACTGTCGAACAGAAATCGAAATGGGGGCGGATAAAACAGTTATAAAAAGTTTTGCGTGCATGTAAAGGCAAAAATTGTTTAATTTCCCGTAGTTTGAAGAGATAGAATCCTATTTTGCGGGAAGCGGCATTAACTTGTTTGTCCCACGAAAGATCTTCTTCTACTAAAATGCCTAATAATTTCTCGCATGTAGAATTTTCCACTGCTACGGCCATTGCTTTGTAGACGCCATCTCTTCTGTTTAGTTGTTAGAAACATGGTTTTTGTTTCATCATCAGCAGTTGCATTCAGGCTATTTTCAATTGGAGTTGAAGTGTCTTGTTAATAATTCGGTCTACCTTACAGAGAGAGAGAGAGAGAGAGAGAGAGAGAGAGAGAGAAGAAGAAGAGGGGAAAATGTAAAGAGAAAATTTGACGAAATTAGTATTTACAAAATATCCGTCCTGTCTCCGAACGGCTTGTTTAGGCTATTTGGCTTATGATATGCGGAGGTAGTTTTTTTTTTTTTTAGAATATTATGCTGGTTTCGGTGAATAGCCTTTCAGACTAGATCTGCAGCGAGATTTAACCTTCAACTTCATAATGTTACTATGTACCGTATGCTCATTAAGACCGCTGTCGGCGGTGTCATCCAGTGTTTTGTCGCGAAGTGTTTTTTTCCCCCCGAGAACTACATGTACGTACAATTCGTGTCGCCTTTGATATGTTTGATGATAGTTTGTTTATTCATTTCATGGTCAAATAAATTGCATTAATTTTGGATGCGTGATTAATTGTTGTCCAATCAGTTGCAATCATTAACTGTCAATCAAAATTATGCCTTATAAAGCTTGTAATCAGTAAATAAATTCTTTTCTATATAGTATCCTAGATGAAACAATGTTGTATGTACAGAATTCATTTCTTGTCACACAGAAGTTTAGAAACGGCTACAAAGTTTCACTGCATTGGCAGCTTTAAGACAATCAGAGGCCATCGATATTGACCACAGTTTGGAGCACCTTGAGGGTTTCCGAATAAAGTAAGCACTCTCCCACACCTGGCAGTTTGTGTAATTTGCGTGTAAATTGGTTTGTCACACGCATTTTGCCGAATATTCGGGAGTACTGAACTGACAATGGCGGGGAATATCGATGCGTTTACCTGAGCAACGGGGAAAACATCATTTGTTCTTCGGCCTATGTGCAAAGTTTTATTCGACTTCAGTGTTCTAACAGGATCATGAACGGTATGAAATGCACTAAATCATAAAGGAATGGAAACAGATTCCATGAAACACGCAAATGCTGTCTGTAGCTAAAACTAGACATGACAACAACAACAACAATCCATTTTCGACAACAGTTCATTTTTGGGCAAATGTCAATATTACCGTTGTCTATGGGCTGACGTCAGTTTCTTGTAATCTTGAAAAATTAACTGTTCCCCCTCGAAACGTGATGATTTAGTCCTATAATATGAAATAAATAAAATTTAAAGTAGGTCGTATACTTTACGATAGGCTCACTTTAAATTTGAGTTATTACATATCATGTTATACTTAGTGTGGTATGATATGTGATATTTATGGAAGTCGTGCCCACAATACTTACACTCAATTAGAACAAACATGAGAGCCAGTGAGGGACGTACACTCGCTCACATGAATAACAAGAGGACTAAAGGATACTTTAGCCTGCAATAGCAATTAATGAGACATCCGAAGGATACTTTCACTTACTTTAACAATATGATAGGACAGAAGGATATACTTAAACTAACTTGCATTAAACAATTTGAGCGGACTGAAGGATACTATTTAGTCGATGCATGACAATATAGGGTGGTATTGAAAAGCTTTTTTCTCTGTGTTTTCATGAATATACATAATAAGAAAGGCATAATCAAGGTTGGATAACATTGCCACTGGAGTGGCATACTCTCTCGGTGACTTCGAAACAGCCTTGTACATTAGGCACAGGAGCCACGGAGCACATTTGAAAGGGGGGGGGGGGAGATGATGAACTCTATACCGGCCATGTTAAATGTTGGGCTGGCGCTATCTAAGATAGGACTTATAACATTGCGTTCCCAAAAAGTGGGCCCTGAGGCAAGGGGTAATTAATTAACCAATCAAAACAATACAATTTCCTCCTTGCATTCATACCACAGGAATAAGCAGGATAATTGCAACAAGAGAGGACTGGAGGATATCATTTTACTTTAAAGGAATAGACAACATTTGGCAAACGTAAACTGCGACTGAAAGAACAATCCAAACTGTGCCCAAAAATATTTTTTTCCTATTTTTGAGATTCTTTCTAACCAAGAAAAATACTCGCAAACATTGGGAAAATAACCAGATGTGTTGAATGAAGGGAGCCGCCATCTTTATGGTTTAACCAATGAGCGGCCGAGTGATGTTCACGTGACAAATAGCTCATGACGTCAATGGGCCAGAGAGCAAACATGGCAGCAAGTGATTTTCAACTTTTTCCAAGTGTCCGACGCCTTGCATTTCCTGGAGTTTTAACCTGACTGATGACAATGGCTGGCTGGGCGAAACCATGCTTTCATCTACGCTGCTTGGGGGCAGTGTCAAGGGATACAAGAAGTGTCAGGCGTGTTCGAGCCCATTGAAGACGATCTACCGTAGAAATCGGTCGAGGATGTATGTACCGTAGAAGCCGGCCGGGTCGCGGATTTCGTTTAGTCGGCTCTGTTGTGAGATGTCCTGTTAGGAAACGATCAGACGAGCACATGTGCAAGTGCTGACATTAGCTGACAAGGATTTATTCCATAAACTTTCTCAGGTAAATTTTCTCGCACGCTAGATATTTGGGTGGGCGTTTAACGGCCGTGTCATGCTGAACAGTTTCTTTCGGTAACAGTTCAACGGTGAGAAAAATCTCCGGACAATCTTTTCCCGGAGAAATGACCCTCCAGCTAAGGCAGATTTAGTTTCGTTTTCTGGCTGAGTGCCGGTCTTTGTTGAGGCTCGATTCTTTGAATTGGTAACACAGAAATCAGAATTATTCCCAATTTCGGTTACATTAAACAATCTCAGTGAGTTACTGCCGAATTATGTTGACGCATGTTGGCGTAGTCATCAGCTGAAAAGTATTGGCCTATAACGAAAGCATATTTTATCAGACAACTCGATGCTGTGTTTTTTTTGACACTTAGACAGTCTAGACGACAGATCAAGCCCGATTTCTCAACAAGGATAAGATCATTGTTATTGTACAAACATTAGCCGGTATTTACAGGGTACAGAATACAAGAAAGTATAGCCACACCTGCTGGCCTATCGGGCTGCGATTATTCCAGTGCATGGCAAACTGTGCGTGTCCTCCCAGTTCACTGCAGTGTTCTGTGGCCCAGTGACGTCACTAAACTTGCCGTAATGGCGGCGCCCTTACAAGCCACAGAATTTATCATTGACGGCTTCTTATTCGGTTGAAAAAAATTGCAAAATTGAAATAAAAATCGTTTTGGACACTCCTGGAATTGTTCTTTCATTTGCAATATACGCTTATCAAAGGTTGTCTATTCCTTTAAAGAAAGCTTGATGGATTGTTGTACGAACGTTATATCATCAAAGGGTGGATTGGAATATATGTTCCTTCAACAAATCTTTCATTTTCACGGATGGTTTTTAAAAAAATAATCCATGTTTCTAAAGTAAATTCTGGTAAACTAAATGATATCAATCATCTCTTCTCTGTACCCATCCTCGCTGAAACCAGAGGGGTACACATATAAGTTCCTACCAGTGAAAAAATTGTGAGCAGAGCGATATGGTACCATATGGTAAAATATCAAATATCAATCTAGGTAAACCAAGATGGTAAATCAGGGGAATACCGTGATATTATACCTGAGTTTACTGAGATTGTACCACATATATGCTGTGAAAAAAAGCTAACTGCTGTTTCGTTGATATAATTTTTTAAATATGCTTTTGAATAAATTTATTTTAACTATACTACTAAAATTTAGGACAGTGGTCAACGGATTACATCATCTTGTGGGCTCGGATGACTTTCCATGCTGAGATCTATTCCATGACTTGCACAAAATTCAAGTTCATCCTTTAACAAAGAGCTGCACTGATAGTGCCCACAGGTTCATTCATTGACTCTCTTCTCTGTCTCTGTAACATGGGGCGGGGGTTTAACTATTGATCACTGAAGTAAATATGATAAATAGGCTATTGATGAAATTATCATTGTATTCCAAGAAAGGACTATTATGCTTACATCATTTATGATAATTTTGGCAACTTCAGATAAAAAAACAGTCCAGTTATCATAGATTAAAAATATTTTCTAGGCTAAAGACAGATGGAAGCGAACTGTGTCTCAGTGCACCTGGCATTGTTATCAGCTCAGTGCTTTGTGAAAGGATTAACCTGAATGTTGTGCATATAGTCAGATTGAAAATGTGTTTTAAACGTGAAAAATATTTTTTTTAAATTTAGTGGGTGGTGATGATAAAAAATATCTAGTCGTAAGGAGCATAACAGTAAACTGGTAGGCGTAATACAGCCCCCCCCCTTTTTTTTAAATCTTTTATTTAGACAATATGACGTTTATTCAGTATTTTTTCTCCATTTCTGTCACTTTATAGCTGTCAATTGCAATATTTCAGATATATCATGTTACCGGTACAATCCATATGAATCTTGGAATATTCGATGGAAATAACAAGATAGTCACTGTGTGACAAATCGCGTCAACGTGAACCCCACATTGGGAGCCTCAGCTCGACCGCTCTGGGCTGAAAACATGAAAGAGACCGCGCGATTTCCCCCAGAAAGTTTGTTCAAAATAGTTCTAAATTTTAAGCTCAACTGGGCTGAAGATGTGATTACGAGAAAGTCTCAAGTATATGGCACATGAAACGATCAAAACAGCCGAGTAGTATGAAATACTGGTACAAAGACAGATCTTTATTCTTGGGATTATCCCCAGAGGAAATCTCCGCTGTGTTGCAAGTCACAGGTGTTGTTGTTGCAAATGCCCGGATACGGTAACGTCTGCTCGACTGCACGAGAAGACCCAGCCTTTCGTTGGAGCAAGGAAGACGTTTCCGCTGTTGAAAACTTTCAAAGACAAACTACCGGAGGGAGTAGATTGTAGAATTTACAGTTTTATTTGTGTCGGGAATAGCCGATGTTTGCCGAAATCCTACGGGAGCAATGGCGGCTTCCAGACCGTAGCAACTTCTGAACGACAAGCTCCGCCCCCAAATGAAAAAGTGATGCGAACGGTATGGTTGGATTGTTGTTGCTGTTGTTATTAAAGTTGTCAAATGCCAAAACAGATGTGGTGAGAAGCAAATTTTTGTTGCGGGGTAGCCACAACTGAGGCGCACATCGACATTTGGGACGTTTAGAATAACATCAATTTCTTGGCCAGATGTTTGAAGACTGATTGCAGACAGATTAGCTCTTCAAGGCAATCAAACTATTTGCCGAACTCGATAAAAGCAGTGGACAGAGACCGCGGGGAGAGGTTGTTTTATTGCCGGATAGAGCCTTGTGACCCATGGAACCATTTTGCCCCGGAGTGTACATATAAGTTCAGTCAGAGGAAGCATGGCGTAGCAGCCCTCTTAATTAGGAAAAATTTATGGCAAAAAAGTAGCTGACCTAACCTCGCTGACGACGGCATTTACCACAGCATTTTTCAAAATCAACATTTGTTCATATGACTCGGTTGTAAATTTGTGATTAAATTTTAATTCTTTTGTTGCATTTGAACGGTTACCTGTGCGAGTGGTGTTAATACAAGTTCCATTCGGTCATTGAACACATGCCTATGGTGTTCATTGAACAGCATCCATTGTTCATACAGAAAAAAATAAACATTCAAAGTTATTCATGTTTGACATGTCTTGTTTTATTGTATCTATTTAAAGAATGAACATTTGAAAACATCATTCAGCCTCTGGAATTGTGACAAAGAAAACAATCATCTTGATGAACTAAGGTCCAATTTTCATGCAATGCTGTACATAAAGTCCGAATCTCTTAACACTGTCTCTAGTCTAGATTTGCTTACGTGATCGGCGGTGTTACACATTTTTATAACATCAGTGCCAACAATCCATTTGCCAGTCAAATTTGATGTACAACCATATTGTAGTTGATTTGGGCGATGGTCTGATTCTGATTCTCGGCAAACAAAACATGGTAAACCATGGTACTTTTTTATAAGGGGGTTCCCACTTACGTGCGAGTCGTGATCTAACTATCACAACGAGGGCCTGATTCCCTGAACATTGAGAATGTAAATGCAAGGTAATGTAATAATAATGGAACATAATTATCATGAATATAGATATAATGTATGGACAGACTGTGTGTGACCTAGCTGACAGCTATGTGATGATTGACTCTCCCTCCAACTGGATATGTCCTCATATCTTACACTTTTAGCTAAGCTTATATGTACAATGAAGCACTAACATAATTAAAATGTTTTTGGATGATTATGACATCAATAGGAATGGTTAACCTAATTCCTACGAAGTAGGCTTTCATTTGCAAATTGTCCGGTAATGAGTGAGTCAGTCGATCGGAACCCTTTCATCGACAAAATAAGGAGAACCGTTGTTGTTGACATTAGAACCTTGATTTTTGGCATGAAGGTGCATTAGGGGACTGTTACCAGAAAATTCTGAGCTGACCTACTTTTGATGAACATTTCTGGTGATTTTTGATGAAAATCTCTGCTGATTCTGACTTGGGCAGTGCCCATCTTTATATAGGCAGGATTTCAACTGGGGGGGAGGGGGGGATTTCCAAGAGTTCAGTTCGTGTTGGGGTCCTAATGCCTACCCTACTTCGTAGATCCTGTCATGTTAGTCACACTGCCATGTTTTGAATGGTAAAATATAGTCCTGTAGACATGTGCACAGAAATGATGTCACTCTGTGATAATAACATGATGTCAGAATGGCATACATGTACATGTATCATCAGTACTCATTATTATTCATATCTCTTTTGCAAAGGGAAGTTCTTTTTTGTTTTCCATAAAGATATATGCATAACATGAGGTGGGGGAGGGGGTGGGGCATATTCTGAGGGCATTTTTGTGATGCTCCTACTCACTTTTTGTTATCTCTAGCTACAGACCTCTCAATTTAAAATTTTGTCAAGGCGTGAGATTTGAGTATATTTGCCCAGGAGTAACGAGCCCCCACCCCAAATGAGAATTTCTAGGCTTCATTTCATACAATTTTTCGCATTTTTGTTTCATGTAACAGGCTACCATTATACATTGATTCAATTTTACACTTCTAGGAAAATTTTGACATTACTGACTTTTTTTCTGTAAACTGGAGCAATTTTGAACGATTTGTGGTTATTTTAGAAATAATTTCATGAAAATGCCCAGATGCAGGAAATTTTGATATAGCTGTGTTGGAGCGTGAGACAGATGCGAAATGCGCGCGTCTCACGCCGAATGTGTGAGGGTTGATAGGTCTGCAGCTACTATGTTCTTCTAGTTTAGGATCCCAACTTTTCAAATGCCACTGAGTCCAAGAGTTACAGACTTATCAAGGTGAATAGATGTGTGTATTTAATCAATTGGATAATGCTTTCAATATCTCTTTTCAGGCTGTTTCATTTTGAGTGTCTGCCCCTGGTGTCTTGGTTGCATAAAATGCTTCAACTAAGTGGAACATGTACTCTTACAGTCACCGACCAACTATATTCACAACCAGACTGTACAAAAAACTATCTAACGGAAAGGGTCTGAACATTCCATCTTCAATATGGGCTGTGGATCATCAGCCACCACCAAAGTGACCGATACCCAAATTGGCACAAAACCTCTC
>JAVTVY010029516.1:0-13556 GCA_036873755.1 Hanleya hanleyi | reverse complement strand
GGAATAATTATCCGATGTGAAATAAATTAGTTTTGGCACATCATGTCCGTCATTTTGAATTTAGCCCCAATTCTCTGCCGATGGATATGCATTTAGGTGAGTGAATGATCCCAATATAAGCCACCAAGTTACAAAGTTTAAGCACTAATTTTTTTTGTTTCTAGAGCACACTACAGTTGGAGGGGGGGGGGGAAGAAGGGGGGGGGTGAGAGGGAAATGCCCCTCTCGACATACACAGGCCAGGTCACACAGCTCAAAAGTGGATTAAACACGATATCATATTCATCGCTGGAAAGTTGAAGCATTATTATCTTTATTTATGCCCTAGACATTGTGCCATATAAATGTATTCAAGTTCAATTCTTTTTTAATCTAATCCGAATCCTAAGGAAAAACAAACAGTATGTGGTAAATAATATTACTTTCCGGGAGATTATTTTAAGTATGTTACGAGTCCCGGAAAGTAAAACCAGGCTATATGAAGTCTACATTATACGGAAATTAACCAGGAATCAATATTATCAAAATTCCCAGGCTGATACGGAGTACATTCAGCATAAGAACACCCCACCATATTACTATATTCATTCCAGTTTTAGTTCAATGGATTTATTTTGTATTTGAGGGAGTGTGTGAGTGAGTGAGTTAGGGTTTAACTTGGCGTTCAGCACTATTT
This sequence comes from Hanleya hanleyi, assembly GCA_036873755.1. Lineage (NCBI taxonomy): Eukaryota > Metazoa > Mollusca > Polyplacophora > Lepidopleurida > Hanleyidae > Hanleya > Hanleya hanleyi. The sequence continues at coordinate 12,880 of JAVTVY010029516.1, read as the reverse complement.
CGGCCATATAGCGACGATATAACTAACTACAGTATAATTAGCTGGACATGTGCGACTATCCATGTACAGTCATCATGTAGAGGAAATTAATCTTCCCCTCCTGGTCACAGACGTGGGACAAAACTAATGCTGCTCACCCACTTTTATTTGACACATGTGTGGGCAACAATATTGAAATGGTCCAAATGAAATGCTTTTGCTAATGGAATTTATTATTTTTTAAACAAATTTATTTCAAACATTTTCATGTTCAATACTAAAACTGTTTACATAGCTCATTACTGTGGATAGAATAGCCAGTTAAAATATATTACAAGTCATTTGAGAAACCCATTTCTTAAAATTAAAGATGTTCAATAAATTTTAGCCGTCAGGAGATATAGCCATAGACAGACAGCAGATGGAGTGTCAATACAGGCCCAAGTTCCACTTGGCTTCTTTACTTGATCTGTTAATGTTATGCCTGTGCCAACGCTCTAAAAATCCATAAAATTTTCTCAATCATTTCAGCTTTATTTGCCTTTTTAAGGGTTTTTATTACATTTTTTTCAGCACATTATTGAACAGGCAAATGTTAATAATGTACACATTATGAAAGCGGGAATTTGATCTAGATGCATGGAAATCAGTGTTGGTAAATACAACAACAACAACAAAAAATTCAGTTTACATGTTTTCTAATACTGTTCCTGTTAAACAAGCCCTAGAAAAACATATCTAGATTTAACTCAAAGAAAACATACATGTATTTTAACACTCGGTGACCCTGCATCTCTGACAAAAATGACAATAAATTATGACCTTAAACTTAAAATCCTTTGTTATCATATTTAGACAGGTCATGTCTCCATGATGGGACGTCTGCACGAGTTTGTCTTTCCAGAATATAATACCCGGATATATCGGGGATTTCAGGTTTATAACAGCACCCCTTGTGATGAGAAAATTACAAGGAACAAACATGACAAACTATGAGATACAAATATGAAAATTGAGACATTTTGCATAAGTGACCTTTGATGTTCAATGTCGGCTAATGTTTGCCATATTTTTCATGGCACGAAAAAACAGATATATCCTTGTCCATGAAAAATTGCAGCTCTTGGACAGTCAGGTTAAGATCAATACATCTAAGCTCATGATACTCGAGGCTTTCAAATATTGAACTGTCTGCATGAAGAACGGTCGTGAATGACACTCTAGGGCTAGAAGTGAGCTAGGTGCTCCCACAATAGAGCTCCTCACTGCCTTCATTGTTGGAGATTAGGGGTCATATACACTCAAGAGTGTCGCTCACTTGATTTCTTTACAGGATCACTCATTCAGCATCTAACTAAACTACACAATATGATACTTGTTCATGTATATATTTTAGGTATGGAAAAAGATTTTGTTTGACATCAATATTAGATGCAATAAAACTTTGACCATGCATTCCATGCAACGTTGATTTCGGTCTTCAATATAACTTTTTTGTCACAGCGCTTGGGGGTTGAAAGCATATTGTTCAACTTCCAATTACGCAAAAATAGTGGGTTTTCTTAATAAAATGAGGTGAAAATTACTGGAAATTATTTAAATTTCTGCAGAATTCCAGGCAGAATTCAGTTTATCTTAGGGAAAATGAGTTTCTAGAAAAAAACATAGGGCCAATACTATACGGTCCTACAAGCTGTGTCACCTGATAAGATGGCTAATTATAATACAGGGGTTTATGAATTAATATTTGATGTGACATTTCTACAGCACTCTCTGTGAAACTTGGTACTTATATACAGTTCCAGTTGTAATAAGGGTGTGATAGAGCATTAAGTGTATAGAGTACGTACTTCACCTCTGCGTGTAGATAGCAGATTACTATGCCATTAATGAATGAACACAGGGTATATATTTATTACCTCTTGCCTAATTTGTTGTCAAAAGATGAAGGATAGAGATGTTTTTGGTTCAGATGTTCAGATAACTTGAACCAAACATTATTTTATTTGGCCGGATTCAATCATTGATTAAGAGACACGAGGTCATTACACATCATTTTCTACCACACACACACATGCAGGCACTACTTACAAATCCAAAAATGACAAAAGTCTATTTAAAATAAAAACAATTAAGGTGGAACGCATCTAGGCATTTCCGTAAGGTGACAGACGAAGGGGAGATAACACATAGCCTAGGGGTCAATCCTGGTCAACCTTGACAAGTCACTCAGTGGAATATACAGATACACATGAAAAGCAATCAAGTGGAACACGACAGAACATGGGTTCTAAATGGATTGGACATGCCCCGTTAACTTTATATTCTATCTGGTACTATAAGCTAATGAATACTGTGACCATGTAGTTAGTGCAGTGCAATATGAATCAAGCTGTGGACCCGTCAATGTTACACTAATTTAGAGTTCCCTTGAAAACAAAACCATTCATGAAAACAAAATCATGGCTCATCACTGTGGCTGTCCGGCCCTCCCCCATTTTCCTGTTTGAACTGGAGACTGTTGTGTGGATTAAATCACCATGAAGAAATAACACTCTTCAGCTACTACATCTCCCCTATTTCTGCATTTCTGCAATATGCTACACTTTGAGATATATATATTTTTTTTTTCTCACTTTTTTCACTTTTGAGATTATTTGATTTGGCAATTGTTCACAAAATAATGAAATTACACATATAGTATAATCAAAAGACATATATGTCAAAGCGGGATGTGGATTTTGGCCAATGTTGTAGTTTTTAAGACAACATTTAGACATTCCTATCACCAATTGGTTTAAACAACAAAAATATCTGTTCGTATAGTCAAACAACACATCAAGTAGTTTTCAGCCCCCCCCCACCCCTCCCCCACCCCGGATCCCCTCACTTCAATCAAAAGAGAGAAACTGCTCCTAGGTTTTATTACCCAGTTTTGATTTCTACGTTAAACATAATTTCCTTTCAAGAAAAGAAGAGAGGAGTATGTGAGCACTCACCTGGACATTTGCTGCGACCAAATATGGTACAGACGTTGTGGACCAACGCCATCTTGTATATAATCCAACACTCATGATGGATCCAAAAACTTAGGTGATTTGATCAGAGCACAAACTGCTCTCCGTGTATGATATGTGACCTTACGTGGAGTCCGAGATCCAGTAATAAAATTTCAATTAATCACTATCACCGTGACCCGAGTCGAGACCTAACAAATTTATATCAATTTTACCGGCAACACAATCCACGGAATGATGGAGGAATTTTCTAGTCCACCAGACACAATTTCAATTTCAAGAACAGCAGGGCAAAAATGTACCTTCTATAGCATTTCCATCACCAGAAGTGTAATTTCACTGAGCACATACACCATCGGTAATCACTCCTTCTAGGAACATGGCTTTGATAGTAATAACTGTCACGTCTCCGAATAAATGCCTGTAATATGTCCAAATCTCTCCCTAGAATTGTCTCCGTTTTCCCCCAATCCAGTCTGTGAGTGTGGATCAAACACACCTGAACGTTAACATGTATCCCATATTGATCTTCTATGAGCTTACACACTGTCAACTCTCACATGTCCTCTAAAATCCAATACGACAACGCAAGGCAAGCATCGGGAGTAGTTCACTAACACATGCATGTATATATCATCACTGCGGATACTCCGAGAATAAAGCAAGGCACCCCTGTGGAGGACAAAGCCACTTTATTTAATTAGCACCTCCATAGGTGAACTGTTCAACAGCAGAAAGTAATTAAGTTCCTTTTAACACCACTGCGTAGATAATTTAGATAAAGTACAAGTATTGTCAACTGTTCAATCAGGCAAAAACTGGTCCATAGAGTACATGCGCACCTGTCATGTTGGATGTAACATGACACAAATTCCGTTTCAGATTCTGGTAATATTTTCCAAAATAAAACAGTCGAAATAAGTTGGTAAATAAATATGCTCCCACTTAATGTTAAGTTGGATTGAGAATAGACGAAGTTGTCAAAGAGCTGCATTTACTACACCCGCAACATCGACATCAAGTTGGATCTCTCGTCGATGAAAAACAATTGTCCATCTAATAACGTAGTGTTCTCTCTATCGTGGAGCTGAAATGCCTTGTTCAGGGGAAATTTAATAGGTAAAATCCAGCAAAATCCACATCTCATTAATTACAGAAATTTTCAAGTAAAAAAAACACAAAATTGATAACTTTGTACATGGAGCTTCATATATTATCCGACCATCTGCCTCGTGATATCCACAATGCGATCACCTCCCGACTGCGGACTTTTTATCTACCTTGACTGTCGACTCTTGAGCCGTACTTTTGCAATTCATGAATAATAGCTGGGATTATGGAAACTTGATGATGCACCTGTGATGAATTTTCCATGAATTTATAGTCAGAATTGGCAGTGAGCCCATATGTGTTAAATATTTATCGTCCCTACCCAATCAAGATGTCTGCTCGATCAATAATCGCCGCTTAATTAAAACAAAAAGCTGCCGAGAAAATTCATGTACATGACAAATTGCAATCCCAGGAAATTACCGGGGCCCCAGTAAAAACAAAAATGACCTGGGGTCATTTACAAGTCACTTCACCTCTTTCCACCCCTAAAATATCTGGTCGACTTGCGTGGCGTTTTTTAATGAGCGACAATGTATAATGTCCGTCTGACATGTCTGAGAAGTCAGGAAAACAAGCTGCACCTGTCCTGGGGAGTTTTATGTTCAATATTTATAAATACACATACGGACACATGCTTCGCCGAAAAACAATAACAAATTGGGGATCACTGGTTTTTATCCCAAGAAGAAGAAAAATGTTTTGCTTTAACGAGTTGAGTGAGTGAATACGATTTACTGTCACTTTCAATATTTGCTTTAATGCTCAAATATTTTCCTCATGAAATGCACTTGGGTGAAGGAAAAACACAGGTTATTGGTGGCAGTATATAAATGCATGTATGAAGTAATCTTATCGACTTGATTCGTAATTGTTGACAATTCAATTATTTCAATTTGTGATCATGTTATTTTTATTTATTTATTTTTTTTTTTTTTTTTTGAAGTACTGGATAAGCATGATATTAATACTGCTGAAAATAGCCGAGAAAGGAAAACAATCACAAGTAAATGTCTGCAATCAAACTCAACAGTTTAGGCGTGCCTGCATGAAGCTGGCATGGAAATCAGCAAAAAATAGAATATCGTAATTATGCCCCTCAAACCTCAGTACGCCTTGAGGCGATCGCAGAGGTAGCGTGATATCGATTAATTTTCAGGTGTAACATGTTATCGATTTACGAGGGGATATTAAGTTACCGCAAATTCCAGAACAAATATGGTATTCCGGTGGTTGTCATGGAAACCTAGGTTGTATCCATCATTGGGAGTGAAGACTGTACAAGGAAATCATGGAGCTTCACTCGACTCCATTATTTAAGAAAAACATTGATATTACGACAAGTTTTCACCATTTCAGATTATACATGTACCAGAAAAAAACTATTTTAAAAGCCAATTACATTGTATATTGTGTGCAACAAAAATTTCAATGTAAATCCTTACCTGGAAGATGTACAGAATATAGAAAAACATAGTTAGAACACAGGTATATCACATTGTCAGGAATGGAGTCTCCAACTGTCTGTGACCAGATTTCATATCGGTTGTCAACACTTAACACCAAACCATTAAAACACCTTAACACCTATTGTATGGACAAAATCTGATATCTGTGCCAATCAACTAACAAATCAGATAATACAGTGTGTCCATATAGTGTTTTTATGTGTAGTCCATGTTCTTTAGTTCATTGATTTGACAGGTTCTGTCGTCGTTCTTACACGTATACATGCCGTAAATCTACCTGCCGAAGTGCTGGGCAAATTAAGCAAGCTTAATTCACTAATCAACACTCAAGCCCAAGACCAGATTTATTATAAACATTTCGTACAAGAAGAAGTTTACATGCTATTTGATATCTCCAAAATTAATGGCTTTTCCAAGCGACCTGATCCATCATTGACATTCAATTATTGTAATGCTTTATGCAGAAAAAGTTTGTTACAAGAGCTTCAATTAGTTCACCGTTGACAATTGAAATAACTTTTTGTTGACACGAAAGGAAAACATTTTCTAACTTTCCAAGGCAGCTCAGCTGTTTTGAAATATTTTGAAATATTTTCACTTTTAGAAATATCACTTCATGTGAACCACTGACACTTGACATTTTCGCACCTGGCTTTGGAATGGACAAGTGCAGGCAAGCACAACACTTGCAATCACATGCAGTCCGACATTGGTGATGTCCACCTGCCGTTGTCCTTTTCAGGTCCAATATCCTAGTTGTCAGACCCATTCTCTGTGGCTGTCAACTGGTGATATTTAAAAATAATTCCATAAATATTGCCAATACTGACTTGTTCTCATAGAAATCTATGCATCAATGCGTAGGGACTAAAACGACATATTCTAATCTTGAACAATCCAAATGCTAACTTTTTTTAATTGCATGGTCGGTATTTACAACACCATTTATTAATTTTAATGGCTCGTCTTCCCTGCCTTTATGGTTGTTCTAAAATTTAATACAGTACTGTTCAGTACTTCAAAACCCTGAGACAAATGAGCACTAATTCACCAAAAGGTAACTTACGTCATAATCGTTTCCAAGAGGTACACGATATTCTACCTTGACAGAATTTGGATGCTCAAAATCGTTCTTGAAATGCATATCTGTGTCACTGCCTGAAATCCACTTCGATTTTCTTTATGCAGTTTGCGAGTTGGCAATCCCCAGATATTCCCTGCACCATTTCAAGTAACAGGATATACAATTTAGGATATATGAATATATTTCTAAGCAGAACATGTCTACATGTATGTGCATGCGTCCATATAGGCCTGCATGTACTATATATTTCATAATAGATCTGCAAGTCTCAAAGTGGCACAAAAGAAATTCAAACAAAAGCAAAGTTTAGTCGATGCATCTCATCTAAAGCTAGCTCATGTTCTGTATGTACACACAAGGTGGCCATGTTAGTGAACACATATGGTATAATTCACCCTGAATGGACAAGGACTTGATCAATAAACACATTACAGTAAATAAACAGCCTGGTTCTTATCTGCCAGTAACAGATGTCAGTGGCCTAATAGGATCAATGACCAGTCAATATACCAAGCAAATTGCTGATCAATAGATTGGATACTTCAAAGCATGGTTTATATTAACAGTGAAAAGCTATCTCTTAATTCCCTGTAAGCTGTTAAAGTTAGCCAACATTTAACAGCTTGAAGAGTGCAAATTAAGAGTTGTATATACATGTAGTACATTACTGAAAGTTTAATTTTTAATTCCCCACTGGCACAAAATTCAAGATAACCCTTGAACAAGGAGTTGCGCTACTAGCACCGACAGGTGCACTGAGACACGGTTCGGATAGCAGTTCATTCATCCTATCTCTCCCCCTATCTCTTCAGCCTAGAAAATATTTGTAACCAATGATAACTGGAATATTCTTTGACAGAAAGTTGCCAAACTTATGGTAAATGTAAGCATAATGGTGTTTCTTTTGGATTAGTAAGATAATTTGATCCATATCAGTGTAGTGGATGGTTGAGCCCTGTTTGAGGATGTAATGTGGCCAAGTGGGTTAGAGCACTGCCATGAATAGTGCAGGCAATTCAGTGCCACGTGTCTGAGGGTAGCGCATTCCTTTACTCTAAACTGAATGTTTCCAAATATTAATTCAATGAAACTTTCAAACTTGGAATTTCCAGGAAATGCCAAAGGCATGTGAACATACTTATATATAAACAATGGCTCAGTTACACATTTTTGAGAAAACAATGAAGAGCCTGTCTGTTCAAGGACTAGTGACTTCAGCTGATCAGCTACTGGTTCTATAACCTCACTTTCCCTTATCTTTTAATCCAGGAGACTATTTTGAACTAGTGATAGCTGGCATGGTTTTAAACATATATGTTTTATATTTTCCAAATATTCAAAGATAGTGTCATGCTTGAATACTGGGAAATAGAGTAGATAAGTATACAAGTATGCTAGCTATCACTTCTGGGTTAAAAGATAGGGGAAAGTGAAATTAGAAAACCCAGCACTCATATGGTGACAGTCAGTTTGAATGGTGGAGGAAGCCGGAGTACCCGGAGAGAAGCACCGCCCGTCGGCAAGTAACTGACGAACTTCCGCACATGGACCAGCTGGGCTCGAACTCGTGCCGGTTCAGAGGTGTGAGGCTTGTGGCTATCTCGGACCACATACGTTGAATATGCATTATGCACGAAATGACTCAATTCGTGTATGGAAAACATGTATATACATGATCTAGAGGACAGCGAAGATGAGTCAATATCATGCATAATTTCATTTACTCATTCGGAAACGCCAATGTATGAATTTGTCTAATTTATATACATTGTAACTGTACTATTAACTGTTACTTCAGGTATAAATTTGTAATGTATTCTAACACAATAATTTTAATAGGATATTCAAAGCCCATTATATTATTAGAACTTGGTGAATCGTGTTAGCATAGAATATCCGTAATATTTAAAAATAACATATTTACAGGTGTACTGTATTGCAGGGCATGAATATTCCTTTACATGTACATGTGACAGTGAATTAAGAATTTGAATACAGTACATGTTGATATTATATAATATTGAACCTTCAATTACATTGCAGTGTGTGCTGAACTTATTGATATGCACACTGTAATTTTTTGAATTCTAGAGGAAAGCCAAATTATATTGATTTATCTAAATGGCGCCCTCATTCAGCATTCATAATATCTGTGCATTACAATACAAGTAATTACATGCAGAAACAATATTGAGAAATAAGGAAAAATCTCTGTAAATATAAAAATCAAACATTTATAAACAATGTTTCTATTTGTTACCAAATCAAACCTGTTTCAATTCAATGCCATTAATCTCCGTCAGGAAGATGATACAACGTAGAAAACGGAAGTTAAAACTAAAAGTTAGCTCCCCTAGGCGGAGAGTTGTCCGCCCCTAGGAGAACTCTCCCATCCCATTCCAGCAGGATTACTATATAAGCTCTGCAGCAGCCATACTCGCCCTCTATTCTCATTTTAATTACCGAGTCTTGTAGTGTTTAAGGCCGGCATGAGGGGACGGAGGGAGGGACAATCAAATTGAAACAGGTTTGATTTGGTAACAAATAGAAACATTGTTTATAAATGTTTGATATTTGTAGCCCAAATCGTAAACCTGTTTCAATTCAATGCCACAGTACCAACATATGGAGGCGGGAACCTCGGCCTTGTGGTAACTCCCATAGCAGACTAGTAATCGCTGGAACGACACCGACATGGGTATAAATCTGAGACATTATTACTCAACAAGTTAACCCTGGTCAAAGACGCATAGGGTAATTGAAGAAATAGATACAGTTCTACTTATCTTCTGATTGTCTCCATCCATGTAGCAGTGCTCGTGGTGTGGTACACAATTCTTCCAAGATGAAGGATACCCCAGGCGCCCTCGGCAACAAGATAGGTCCCCTTGGCAGGCACTGTATGACTAGGGGGGAACCGGCCGCAATCCGTTGCATACAGGGAAATCCTTGATCCAACCGTAAGATAAGGGGGGACGGACGCAATCCCGAATCTTGGAAGGTACCAAGTCCACACCACTCTCAGACCGCAAGCTTCTTGAGGACAACTCCCATTCTTGGAGTGATGAACTTAGATGCGTTGGAATTGCCATGCTTGCTCTCTGGGCGAGCCGCGCTCTGTTCAACTCTCTGTACTTTCATCACTACTGTTGACACTAGGCCTGGAGCGGGTGTTCTTGTGAGTTGAGGCACAGGTGACCCAGCTGAGACATCTAGAAGGAAGTCAGTTTCTGAAGAACAGAAGCAAATTTCAGTTAGGAGTAAACCCTATCCTAGTGTTAGGCCTTCATTGGTGATTATAGAATCCACGGCCGGTCAACTGACTTATTTCTGCCTTCTGAGATGCCTCCTATCATATAATATATGTAATAATAATAATATGACTGAGATGAGATGAGATGAGATGATACAGCAAGATGGCTGTCTTGCTGCGATGGTGACCATTTTGCCGCCCCCCCCTCTTTTCTGAAATTACTCACAACGTGCTGGGTAGCCACAGTGGCCCAAGCGTGGTCACACTATTGATTGCACTGTCATATCCCTCAGACAGATATAGGTGAACGTGGAGTTAATTGTTCAGGCACAAGACAGGACAATGTCATGAAGGGGTCAGTTCTTCCATACATGCCATGACGCAGCGATGGCACGAATCACATTAGAAGAAGCAGAAGATAGTAGTGGGGCGTCAATGGTATATCTACCTTCTGCCAATTGATAAGACTATTTTATGGTCTTGTTCAACTACGCGGCTTTAATGTCAAGCCTTGCTGATAGGCGAAGGGACAGAATAACCGTAGCCGAGAGCCGCGAACGGATCGGCACGAGTAAGATAGTGGCGGATGGCTCGAACAGGACATAGCAGAAGATCGTCGTCGAGTCATTTTGGCGATAAATTCAGGAATGGGCCGAAAAGAAATGCAGGACCGATCCGCTGTCCAGGACATAGAAGATCTTTCAAGAGCATGAAGTATAGACAGTCTGGACGCCAAAGCAAACGCCGCCACGACGGCCGTCTTATAAGACACAGTTTTTATAGATGCGGACTCTAAGGGTTCAAAAGGTGGTATAATCAGAGCACACAGAACCACACCGATATCCCATTTCGGTAACAGTTGGCGAGTACAACGCGACTGTAATGTGAAGGCGTGAATAAGAGCAGAGATATTATCGTTAAGGCTAATGTCGGAACCCAAGGTAAGACGTAACACCCTATTCAATTCATGCCAGAGCAGATCGACAGCCTTCCATGGTGCTAATATGAAACTCCCTATCCTGGTGAAGGTGAAGGATGAAGTCAATTACGAGGGAAATAGAGTCGGGAACGATCACGTCCTCGGCACCAGGACAAATATAGGAACGTAGTGAGTAAGATCCTACATATAATAAACAACCTTAAGGTTGACGACAGAACCATAATGTCAAAGTCTAACCATTGGTGTAACGGTTAATATAGGAATAAAGTACTTGATGGAGAAAGTCAGAAAAACTGTGCCACAAGTACACCACGAAGACATTGTGTTGATCAAGCACAATCCTAAGGTAAATGGATCTCAACATAATGTAAGTGTGATAAAGTCAACATGGTTCTGTGTTAACACTGTGCTGAATTCAATTAAAGGCGACTAGTCCGTCATTCACAATCCCGCCGTCGTCCTCAGAGAATATCCATGTCCATAATCCAAAGACCTATTCCATATAACAGTATTTAATCAAATACTGCTGATTCCAATACAATTTTGATATTCTGAACTCCAGACTGGAAACAGCAAGGTCTGGACAGAACTCTCTTCGTAGAGTAAAGACGAACCTAAGTAAATCACATTGTGAAAACCCGAGAGGAATTGATACAAGTGGAAAGTTGACGCCAAACGAACGGACTTCCCCTCCCACCGACGATCGACGATGGAGAATCAAAGGAAGTGCCAATGAATGGATATAAAATATGCAACTCGCAAATGAAGAAAATGACGTGACAAACGGCGTTATGGCGTACCGGAAACGTCTAACCGATGTAATAGAATGACGCACAGGCGTATGAGAGACACATGACGGTGTAATGAACATGTCGTCAAGGTGTAATAGGAAAGCGTAATGTGAAAAATGCGAGAAACGTTGTATATGATAAACAACGTAGTGATTTTCACAACAACTTAATGTATATACATGCTCATCATAGAGCAGGATACAACTTATAAAAGCACACGACGTAACAGAAGGGCGTTGCAAACAGTAACCCCGAAGTCGATTATAATAATTTTCCTTCTCTTTAAACGCAGTAGAGATGAACATATTAAATGTTTGTAGCGTTAATCACCAAATGTAAGCTCAATGAGATAAATGGGATTATGGATCTTTGTGTCAGTGAACATGAATAATGTATCAATGAACATGGTTACATTATGACCTCTTCCGATGTAATTTGTCTCCTGTACATGAGATTCAGTACTGGAGTTTTATATGGAGAGAATATAAAACATTTACAACAATGTTACTATTAATAACCAAATAGTCACACAACCGACATCCAGAACAAAGATTTTCCAGGTAACCAAGAAAGATCATTAAAGAATTTTAAATTCCCGAAGAGAGGAAATACATTTAAGTCTCTCGCCGGCAGGAAAGTGAGGTTATTCAAAATTTATAATTTGAAATGACCTAGCACAAACAATTTGTCGAGAAGAACAGTAAGAACATTACTAAAAAAAGCAGTTTGATGCTCTAGTAGACTGTACCGGTAATACATACCTGGTAGAAAGAAACCATAGAAGACTTCAAGACTCACGTGTCACTAGGCTTGATCCTTGGCCGGCCAATACCTTCCCACTCACGCTAGTAATTTCAAATTTTCTCATATGGAAGAAATTAAAATTAGTGCATAACTCCATCTGAATTATAAGCGTAATACAGTATACAGATGGAACCAACATGGTGTGAAATAAAACAAGCAATGTAATAATCAGACAATTGTGTTTCAAGAAAATCACACTTTCACATAGTGGGTGAATAGGTTTACTCACTCACGTAAACCAGCATAAGTGGGTGAATAGGTTTACTCACTCACGTAAACCAGCACGTGATCTCATTGTTATTCGACACACCCTTAATTACATAAAGAGATCAGTAAAGAAGCTCATTAAGATGCGACACAGGGTCGAAGTAAATAGGGTTGAGTTGTGGTTACGTAACACAAACGCAACAATCATGCTTCATATTCATGTCAG
>JAVTVY010029515.1:0-13093 GCA_036873755.1 Hanleya hanleyi | reverse complement strand
CAGCTACGTGGAAGCCATCTTCAATGACCAACCTACATCCTTCATATTAAATGTAGCATTTGGGTACATCTTATGCCATAAGATGACGCGTGAATTGTGCTATTTCTATTCCAGTGCCATCAACCCAGTGTACGACCATCCTTTCACAATCACCAATCGGGCGTCGCTAGAGACGATGCTGACCCAACTGGACACTGTGGATCCCTTAGAATGGGGCTATGAACAGCGTACCAACACTAAGTGGATAGTGGAGAGGGTCACCAATGTTACGTTCTTCGTGGTTAAACTGACCCACCACCCCCATCGGATGAAAGTATTCACCCATGCACTGATAGATACTCAGAATGCGCAAACAACTATCTGAGGATATGTTTCTTCAACGGTATCCTGGCCTGTCCGATGACGATTAGAACAAACGGTTCAGAGCGAACATGGCCGAAGATGGAACTTTCTGAAATGGCGACTTCTGATTGGACAAGAGTAGCCGAGAATACATCTAACGGACAGGAACGAATATGACAGATGCAAATGGTGGCCTCTGATTGGCCAAGAATATTCTTGAATTGTAAATATACCCAACGCGGCTCCCCCAACGTGGGTATGATGTAACATTGGGGAGAATAAACTATATGAAAAAAAACTTCTTGTTGTTGTTGTTCTCTTATGTGTGATCATTGTTGTTGTTGCTGTTGCTGTTCTCTGTCCGGTCTATATCATGGTGTTAAGGTGTAACGACGGGCGTCGACTGGCGTCACTGCATTTCGAAGAATTAGTGACAATTCCATGGAATATCAGAGCTTCTGAGCTATTTCACCTGGACGTTGATGCATTAAGAATGGCGTTGGTGGGCGTTGCTACAAGATGACATCTCACACGACGCATTCGCACCGCGGATGGTCCATCTCTACACCAAATACCATCCTTCACTGCCCCAAAATGCTCACTTTCGCTACTACGCGTACTGATGACGTCACCAATGACGTCACAGATGCTGTGGATATCCCTCAACGCGGAATGTACACCCCGAGAGCTACAACATGACACCTCTCAGGACGCATTCAGACCAAGAATGGTTCGTCTCTACTCCGAATACCTTCCTTCACTGCCTCAAAATGTCCACTTTCGCTACTACTCCTACTGATGACGTCAACAATGACGTCACAGATGCTTCGGACATGCCTCAACTCGGAATGTACAGCTCGAGAGCTACAAAATGACACCTCACACGATGCATTCGGACTAAGGATAGTCCCTATCTACACCAAACTCACCCCCACGCACCCACAAAATGTCCACTTTCGCTACTACTCGTACCGATGACGTCATCAATGACGTCACAGATGACGCGGACATCCCTCAAAGCGGAATGTACACGCCGAGAACTACAAGATGACACCTTCCAGGACGCATTCGAACCGTGAATAGCCCATCTCGACCCCAAATACCTTCATGTACTACCCGAAAATGTCCACTTTCGCTACTACTCGTACCGATGACGTCACCGATGACGTCACAGATGACGCGGACATCCCTCAAATCGGAATGTACACACCGAGAACTACAAGATGACACCTTCCAGGACGCATTCGAACCGTGAATAGCCCATCTCGATCTCAAATACCTTCATGTACTGCCCGAAAATGGCCACTTTACTTAATACAACCAACTGCGCATGCGCAGATTGACGCGACTTGCATTCAAAAACACACCATTCTGACTACCCCACACAAGCTTCACTTTGACACCTCACACGTCCCATTCGAACCGTGTTACCTCACTCGACCCTCTACCTCAAAATAAAATTTTTGTTTACAGTTCAAAACAACTTTCCCATCCGAAGGACGGGTTTTACTTCACATTTTTTTGTTTTGTTTTGAAATTTTTTTTTTTGAAATGTACAAACTTTTACGTGAAGACAATATTCTTTATATATGTGTACTTCCTATTTCCCGCAGGAATTTATGGAATATCAATTCTTTCCGCAATGAACTTACAATTTTACTGGCAATGAAATTGTCCGTGTCAATTTGAGGTGGATATGAAAACGTACTGACTCACACGTGCAATGGCAACAATTCGCTACAGTGTAATGAAATGTGTTCATTTTTTAGGCGCCCGTGGTTTTATTAATATGCACACACATATGCTTTTCTAATAGTTCATTGGCTGAACCGCGAGGCGGGAGAAAAAATATTAAACTATTTTCGTCTCGCGAGGCCAAATCCTCAGTGTGTGTGCGGCGAACGCAAGCCAACAACTCACCAGTTTTACCGGACAGGCAAATGAATTGCATGTTATTTTGACTCGATTCATACGCTCGACTCTTCAAAATGGACTTGAAGAAGACGTTATGCGGGAACTGAAATCAATTTCTTGAAACTTTTGCTCACCGTGTGCGCTGAAACAACAGAGCTGACAGACAATTGAGGCCGTTAGCTCAGCTGATATCTCGATGGAAATATCTGTGAATTTCGAAAAAATGCGTGACAAGCCAAGAAACAGAAAACCGCTGGGATGTGGACACCAAACCAGGGAACATCTATGTGCCGCTGACCAAAATCATTAGCTTCATAGTTTAGTGCGTAAAGGTGGAAATATCTGTGAATTTCGAAAAAATATATATGGAAATGAGATTCGTGGTGTGTTATATCCACCTAGGAAAAAAACAGCCCCCCAGATATGCATCAAACGTCCGGGAGTATGGGATATAGGTATACATCTGGACTAAACTTCTTTTATCAGGTAAGCTACACTTTAGTACTATACTTGCATGTCATAAAATGAGAGAGAGAGAGAGAGAGAGAGAGAGAGAACATTTCAATCTGCCAATTTTCGAGATGAAAATTTTTTCTTGACGAAATAGAAATGAACGCGAATCTATATTCTACAAAACATTTTTTCTTGACGAAATAGAAATGAACGCGAATCTATATTCTACAAAACACCAGAAAATATTAGCGTAGGTGAATTTTTTAGACTGTTTTGTGCTTTCATCGAAAGTGAAAACACATGTCGAAAAGTGTGTAGCAGTGTCGATATAAATCTTCAACCTAGATGTGAAAATAGATACCGGGGCATAAATTAGAGAGAGCATTTCAGTACACCTCAAAAAAATGAAACATGGACGGTATCCTTCATCTCGAGGGGTGCGCAAGTTCGATTCTTGCTTTCATTATGTGAGTATGTGTTGGACATGTGATCTTTAAATTTTATTATCACCAGACTAGCAGGGTAGGATGTGGGTTTCAGGAGTTCACCGGGTGTGACAATTTCTTTATAATGATTTGTGATAAAAGCGGGTAAAACCTAATGTCAAAATCTCCTTGAAGGTCACGGAGATGTCGATTTATTGCTGATCAGCTGATTTCCAGGACAGACAGACATTATTTCGGCTCTTTTCTCTTCGAAATTCTTGTAATTTGCTCAATACAAATAAATATTTAAATTGACTCTGAGTTTTCTGTTGGCATTATTTCAGCAATATTATGCACTAATGGGTTTTATCATTCTTTTCCATTCATGGAATTTTTACAGTTCCACAGTGTCACAAAACAACAATAATGCCATGATGTCACAATAAGACGTTACAAAGACAATTTCTGCTGTATACAATGGTATAAGGCACCTGTATACAATGGTATAAGGCACCTGTATACCATGGTATAAGGCACATGTATACAATGGTCAGATGTACCTGTATACAATGGTATAAGGCACCTGTATACAATGGTATAAGGCACCTGTATACAATGGTATAAGGCACCTGTATACAATGGTATAAGGCACCTGATGTACCTGTATACCATGGTATAAGGCACCTGTATACAATGGTATAAGGCACGTGTATACAATGGTATAAGGCACCTGTATACAATGGTATAAGGCACCTGTATATTCATACCCTTCGGCCACCGCGCATGCGCAGAAGGCCGATATGTCAACCCCTCACCCAGCCCATTAGATGCCCCTTCACATAAGCTTCACTTTGATACCTCACTCGACCCCATCGGTCCACTAGGGGCTCCCCTAGTTCCAAAAAGGCTATTTTCATACCCTTCGGCCACCGCGCATGCGCAGAAGGCCGATATTTCAACCCCTCACCCAGCCCATTAGATGCCCCTTCACCTAAGCTTCACTTTGATACCTCACTCGACCCCATCGGACCATTTTATCTAGGGACTACTTTTTCTCCGCGGAAGCTTTTTCCCGAGACCGAATCACCGCCAAAACCACGGCCAAACCGCATCACCGCGCATGAATACATTTTTTTTTTTTTTTTTGCCGGAACTTTTTTTTTTCGTTCCACCCACCACCCACGGCGGCCATCTTGTACCCACCTCCCACATCTTGCACTCACTGACACTGGCGGCCATCTTGTACCCACCTCCCACATGGCGGCCATCTTGTACCCACCTCCCACATGGCGGCCATCTTGTACCCACCTCCCACAGTACATGCCCTTATAGTTCTCATACATGTAGATATGTACATGCTCTCATAGATATGTACATGTTATAGTTCTCATACATGTAGATATGTACATGCTCTCATAGATATGTACATGCCCGTATAGCTCTCATACTTGGCGGCCATCTTGTACCCACCTCCCACATGGCGGCCATCTTGTACCCACCTCCACATGGCGGCCATCTTGTACCCACCTCCCACATGGCGGCCATCTTGTACCCACCTCCCACACATCACGCATGCGCACACCGCCCCAATACCGCCCCATTTTTTTTTCTGCGCACACTTATGACGTCACAACAAGGTTCTGCGCATGCGCAGTGAGGCGCTATTCTATCAATTTACGCTATGTATACTACTTCTGGCCTAGCGAATTTGTCCCAGATCTTAATTAGCGACATGTCAGATAGAGGAGCGATTATTAAGTCTGACTATTAATCAGATTACCCGTTTAAGTTGGCCCGTGACGTATGCATAGTTTCGTATTCGATCTAAAACATCTGCCATCTGGCAAGGCATCTGGATTACCCTGTTACTAACCAGTCAAATGTCCATATCATTCATGATCACTTCGACGACACTTGTCATGGTCAAGCTGGGTATTCGACCATAAGGTATGGTCGGACGTCTGTACCAAATGCATACACCGAAAGTTCTGTCAATTGATTGGTTAAATGGATCAAACAGGAAGTGGCAATCACAGAATCTGAGTGGATAGTTGGTATTTTGGAAGCCCACCATTAAATATCAATGATTTTTACAATAAAATAACACATTTTGGTGGGCCTCGAAGTGTACCCATCACAGAATAGAATCTTTATTGTTTAAGTGAATTATCGCGATTCGTCCAAACATTCTAGGCCGTTTGTAAACTCGATCTTCTTAAGAATGAACAGACAAATAGATGCATCAGGAGTGTGAGAAATATAGTACCGGTAGCTAATTTCCACCTGTTCGGTTTAGTCTCGCGCATTATTTCACAGACGTGTCCCTCGTGTTCCATGGGACCGACGCGTGCCCGATTTCCAGGTCAAATATTTAAAACAGCTAATTTCATTGCTTCTTTTATTCATGTGACGTATTGATTTGTGAAGATGGAATGGACAAATACACAGTGAATGAAGTCAATATGCTAGCATGTGATATTCCCTTAGCTCGGTAAGATGTCTCTCCTACAGCGATTGATTTTCGACCTGTACCATTTAGAATTAAGACGAGCTATCTGATTGGATCATAATTTATAGGAGGGAATCACTCAAGCCCCAGCTGCGAAAGTGACCTCTGGCCTAGCGAATTTCTGGGAGAGGAAACGGAAACGTCGCATCTGTTTGTTCACTTTCTTATAATTGTTCTACTTCGAGGCGTCTCATTGGGCGACTATTTGACCAGGAAACTATTTGATTCAGAGTTCATCTGACGAATTTGTTATAGGGACTGTCCCAGATCTTAATTAGCGATTTGTCAGATAGAGGAGCGATTATAAAGTCTGACTATTAATCAGATTACCCGTTTAAGTTGGCCCGTGACGTATGCATAGTTTCGTATTCGATCTAAAACATCTGCCATCTGGCAAGGCATCTGGATTACCCTGTTACTAACCAGTCAAATGTCCATATCATTCATGATCACTTCGACGACACTTGTCATGGTCAAGCTGGGTATTCGACCATAAGGTATGGTCGGACGTCTGTACCAAATGCATAAACCGAAAGTTCTGTCAATTGATTGGTTAATGGGTCAAACAGGAAGTGGCAATCACAGAATCTGAGTGGATAGTTGGTATTTTGGAAGTCCACCATTAAATATCAATGATTTTTACAATAAAATAACACATTTATAGTACTTACTCTGTTTTGTCACCGACAAGCTGGCGAGGTCAATATCCGTACAGCCCAGGCTGGTTCTTGTGTCGGATGAACAGCTCGTCCATAGACCATAACGAACGGTGAAGCCTTCAATACTTGAAACATGATGCCAGGACGATGTCCACAGACCGACGATATGAGCAATCGTGGCAAGTATTACAAATGGCAGTGAAATTTTCGCCCAACTCTGACTGGATTTGAACTCGGACATTTTCCAGAGAAGGCTGAACTTAATTTAGGATAGTATCGGTATCGATCGTGTCTGATACATAGTCCGAGACATAAAAATTCATCCACACGTGTTGTTTGATTCAAAAAATTGCTCGTAGCCAGTATATATTAAACGTATTTGCTTCAAAGACAAAGGAGAGTTTCACCAGCCAGAGTTCTGCCAGAACGTAACGTCATCTTGGATGCAAATTCTCTCAAATTCATTTTGATTTCCTTGAACGATATTGATATTAAATACAATTATTTTACATCTACCCTACCTTCTGATTTTGGCCTAATCACCTTATTAAATCTTTCCAATTCATTGCGCTTGGCCTTCAGTCACTAAAGATATATATCTAGTCCCGCATGGATCAGCGTTTAATGTGATTGTCAACCCTTATTGATGTAGAGCGTGGTAGTTGTGTTGGTAACTGTCTTTTGTATTCACCGAGCTGTCGACTTCTAAGCACAGACCCGCTCGAATGTACAACTGAAAATAAAAGTAGGCCTACATGTATTTAGGTCAAATGTATCTACATCGTGTATATACACGGCGGGGTCTGTTTTATATCCTACCGAAACTCACTGGACCTGGAAAAAATGAAGTCGCATTGGTGTGTAAGGCCCGTGGAATTCATAGCAACGTTGGCATTCTAACATCAATATGGGCTGTTTTCAACAGAGAGTCATGCTTCTTGGTAGTGAGATCACTCGTTGTTTGGAGTCTCGCGGGACTAAAATGCAATATGGGCTTCACCGCTGTACGTATGGTACCGTTCACATAAACGTAACACACCGATGGGAAAAGCGGACATCAGATTATTGTGATGTAAATCTCGACAAGTAATAAAACTAACATGCAAGGAACACTACTCACAATTATACATGTAATAGTGTACAAGTAATTAGTATACTACACCGACTTAAAACGCAAGCAAATATACCAGCAGAATGGTGGCGGTAAATATGACTGCCAAATGACAATATAGCTTGATTTATAATCATTTCCAGAGATCTGAATCAGTCTAGACTCAGACTTGTGAACGCCACAGGGGCTCATTACCTTGTTTGTTAATTAGTTAATTAGATTACGGGCTCAGTCAAATACATTCCTTTATCTGCAACAATAGATTGCTATGAAAACCGATACGCTACATTAAATTAATGGGTTATCACGGAGGTTTTGTCACAAGAACTGCATGCTAAAAGAGGTCAACACGACATTTTTTGTACGAAAGGTCAAAATTATGTCCCCTGTACACAAAACTATTTGTTGGCTCCTCCCATTCTATAAACATGTATTATATTATATCATAGTATTCTATTTTCGAACCTAAACAGGTATACAAAACGATCAATAAATAATCAATAGAAGCTGGGGTATATTCTACACATATGATTACCTGTATCGGCGTGCAGGTGAAAAAGCTATTACAGTACACCCGTCAAGCCGTGGTGATGGGCGTGTAACTTCAGCCTCTAAAGTCGAATACGTCTCGTGCTTTGCCGACCGTATCAATACAACTAACTGCCGATACCGATCTCTGGTAAACATACACAGTTCTCACCTAACATGACCTATATTTACAAGTTATTATGAAGCAGATCAATAAATAAACTTATTCATTGGCGCGCGGAAGTTATTCGGATCACAGGACCCTGAGACAAGAGACATGTGTAAAGAGGTATAGGGTCTCCATAGCAAGATGTTCCGTATGACATACACCGTTAAGTATTATATCTGTGTTGCACTCTTTAAATCTGCGTTGGTCCCTTTTTCTCATTTTTCCCCAAGGAGAACAAAGGGACGTACATGTAAGATAGAGGTTGATTAAATGAGCCCAGTGCTAGAAAAACAGATCGATTTTTCTCATACTTCCCTGTGCGATGTTAACTTCTGACATTTTATTCGTATATATAGGCCTATAATGGTACTTGTTTAAACAATATTGTCTCGAGTATAACGGGCAAATGTCATCAATGTCATATTAGACCTATATACTTCCGGGTGTATCTATTCATTGGTCTAAGGCGTTTCGCTGGTGATCGCTAGCCTCATACCACTGAATCGGCACGTGTTCGGGCGGTGGTTCTCTCCGGATATTCTGGCGTAATCCACCATCCAAACTGACTGTCACCATATGAGTGAAACAACATTGAGTATGACATTAAAGCAAACTCTCCCCCCTATTCATCATGGAATAGCCTGATTATTAGGCTCGCAGTATAGTTGACACTGTACACTCAATTCTTCATTGCCGTCCACAGCATAAGATACACATAGCTACTTTCGTCATCCAAATTCATTCCATAGAAATTGGACAAATTTGACTGGTTGATGGCGGTCATTTTGCCCCATTCAGAAACTTTTCAAATACGCCTGCGACCCCGACCCATCGATCCGAGTTTTGTGTCCGTTGGTTTTATCGGTTCTGGAGATGAAGATCTGATAGAGTTTTAGGGTAATTCCATGCAAGATGGCCACAAGATTAGTCGTCAAATCAGAAAATGGTACTCACATGTCATAAGGTATATTCGTGTGAACAATGAGAACGATCCTGTGGTGAACTTTGTAATTTCACTAGAAAGCGTCATTTTTACGGCCTTTCCATGGCACCGGAAGTAATTTTCACTAAAATCAGTATATCGGGCATTGCGGTATCCGATAACATATATAGCCACTTTTCCCGTCCAAACCCTTTACTTGACAATCCGACAATTTTGATTGGATGATAACCGCCATATATATATATTTTCGAAGCAACTTCAAAAACGCAAATGTCAGAGACCTCAACCCCTCGATCATGTATACAAAGTTTCACGATGATGGGTTCAGCGGTTCCGAAGGAGACGGTCTTTGAAGGTTTTCGACTAAATCCAAATTGGTCACCGGGTTGGCTAGGTCAGGTTATATGCAAGTCCCATGTGTCCCAATAATCACGTGAAGTTTCTGCTTAAGGCAGTAGAGGACGTTCATTTCTAGAGGTTGAATGTTCTTTTAAATTTCAGTATTTTTTCATCAGGTTGAGAGAAGATGATCCACAAAAAAAAAATCAAAAAAATCGTGGGGTCACCATACTCGTTGAAAAAATGGCAGCCAAATGCATGTATACCACTTAAAAGCCATAAGACTGAATAGATAGGGAGATTTGATTTTTTCTTCCTTGATTCTCAATAAATCAAACTTCCCGAGGTCAAATTTTCCCTATTTTGCTATGTAAAACTAAAGATATATAGTTCTTGTTGAATATGCAATAAAAACAGCGGGACATGGTTTCTTCGAAAATATTAACAGTATAATAGATAAACTGCGCCTTTCCAGTCACATTTCCAGGAGGGAGAGGGGGCGGGGAATCGAGGTGGGGTAGGGAATATTATTGGACGTTCATTTATTAGCCAGTTAACAAGGTTCCTTTTTATTGAAAGTGAATAAGAGTGAATTTCGGGGGATTTCAGAGGCATAATTTCCAACCTCTGGTGCACTTTGCATTCTCCAACGGTTGGCGCCAAATTTTGGTCAGTCAATCACACTATTGAATCATCAGTGAAACACATAAATTGTTCTGTTGAGTCTTTTAGATGTCGGGGTACTTTTTCCATGCAGTTTGTTTTAAAAATTAGACAAATCATTTTAGTGTAACCCCATAAGAGAAGGGAAATGAATGAACGTCCTCTACTCCCTTAATTGGTACAGTAGCGTCGAGTAAATGTCAGCTACAAAATCTGGCGGACAGATGTATAATAATAAAGATACCAAATATAGTAGCATGCTACAATTCTCTGGGTCCGATCGAGCGGCCATCGCAGCCTATTGGGCAACACAGCATTGGATTTGGACCTCGAAGCCGCCACCATTGGTAAAACTTTCGCAGTCGGAATTAGCTACATGACAATTTTGACACATCTGAGAGGTCGATAGTAGTATACAAAGCGTAAATTGAACAAATTGCTCCACACTGCGCATGCGTGTGACGTCA
This sequence comes from Hanleya hanleyi, assembly GCA_036873755.1. NCBI lineage: Eukaryota > Metazoa > Mollusca > Polyplacophora > Lepidopleurida > Hanleyidae > Hanleya > Hanleya hanleyi. The sequence goes on along the minus strand of JAVTVY010029515.1, from coordinate 2,571 downwards.
TTAACCTGGGAAAAAGGGTATGTGCGCATGCGTGATGTGGAGCAACGTGGAGCAGAGGTCAGTGAGTGCAAGATGTGGGAGGTGGGTACAAGATGGCCGCCATGTGGGAGGTGGGTACAAGATGGCCGCCATGTGGGAGGTGGGTACAAGATGGCCGCGAGTGTCAGTGAGTGCAAGATGTGGGAGGTGGGTACAAGATGGCCGCCGTGGGTGGTGGGTGGAACGAAAAAAAAAGTTCCGGCAAAAAAAAAAAAAAAAATGTATTCATCCGCGGTGATGCGGTTTGGCCGTGGTTTTGGCGGTAATTCGGTCTCGGGAAAAAGCTTCCGCGGAGAAAAAGTAGTCCCTAGATAAAATGGTCCGATTGGGTCGAGTGAGGTATCAAAGTGAAGCTTAGGTGAAGGGGCATCTAATGGGCTGGGTGTGGGGTTGAAATATCGGCATTCTGCGCATGCGCGGTGACCGAAGGGTATGAAAATAGCCTTTTTGGAGCTAGGGGAGCCCCTAGTGTACCGATGGGGTCGAGTGAGGTATCGATGTGAAGCATTCGTGAAGGGGCATCTGATGGGCTGGGTGTGGGGTTGAAATATCGGCATTCTGCGCATGCGCGGTTACCGAAGGGTATGGAAATAGCGGTTTTGGAGCTAGGGGAGTCCCTAATGGGCCAATGGAGTCGTAGGAGGTATCAAAGTGAAGCATTCGTGAAGGGGCATCTGATGGACTGGGCGTGGGGTTGAAATATCGGCATTCTACCATTGTATACAGGTGCCTTATACCATTGTATACAGGTGCCTTATACCATTGTATACAGGTACATCTGACCATTGTATACATGTGCCTTATACCATGGTATACAGGTGCCTTATACCATTGTATACAGGTGCCTTATACCATTGTATACAGCAGAAATTGTCTTTGTAACGTCTTATTGTGACATCATGGCATTATTGTTGTTTTGTGACACTGTGGAACTGTAAAAATTCCATGAATGGAAAAGAATGATAAAACCCATTAGTGCATAATATTGCTCAAATAATGCCAACAGAAAACTCAGAGTCAATTTAAATATTTATTTGTATTGAGCAAATTACAAGAATTTCGAAGAGAAAAGAGCCGAAATAATGTCTGTCTGTCCTGGAAATCAGCTGATCAGCAATAAATCGACATCTCCGTGACCTTCAAGAGATTTTGACATTAGGTTTTACCCGCTTTTATCACAAATCATTATAAAGAAATTGTCACACCCGGTGAACTCCTGAAACCCACATCCTACCCTGCTAGTCTGGTGATAATAAAATTTAAAGATCACATGTCCAACACATACTCACATAATGAAAGCAAGAATCGAACTTGCGCACCCCTCGAGATGAAGGATACCGTCCATGTTTCATTTTTTTGAGGTGTACTGAAATGCTCTCTTTAATTTATGCCCCGGTATCTATTTTCACATATAGGTTGAAGATTTATATCGACACTGCTACACACTTTTCGACATGTGTTTTCACTTTCGATGAAAGCACAAAACAGTCTAAAAAATTCACCTACGCTAATATTTTCTGGTGTTTTGTAGAATATAGATTCGCGTTCATTTCTATTTCGTCAAGAAAAAATGTTTTGTAGAATATAGATTCGCGTTCATTTCTATTTCGTCAAGAAAAAATTTTCATCTCGAAAATTGGCAGATTGAAATCTAGCTTACCTGATAAAAGAAGTTTAGTCCAGATGTATACCTATATTTCCATACTCCCGGACGTTTGATGCATATCTGGGGGGCTGTTTTTTTCCTAGGTGGGATATAACACACCATGCATTTGTATGCTAATCGAAATTCAGATATTTTCATCGGTAAATCCGGTGTCCAGTATACCACGTGGATGAAATTCAATTCAATTCAATGTATTGTACAAAACACCTTTACGCACTAAACTATGAAGCTAATGATTTTGGTCAGCGGCACATAGATGTTCCCTGGTTTGGTGTTCACATCCCAGCGGTTTTCTGTTTCTTGGCTTGTCACGCATTTTTTCGAAATTCACAGATATTTCCATCGAAATATCAGCTGAGCTAACGGCCTCAATTGCCTGTTAGCTCTCTTGTTGCTCACGGTGAGCAAACGTTTCAAGAAATTGATTTCAGTTCCCGCATAACGTCTTCTTCAAGTCCATTTTGAATAGTCGAGCGTATGAATCGAGTCAAAATAACATGCAATTCATTTGCCTGTCCGGTAAAACTGGTGAGTTGTTGGCTTGCGTTCGCCGCACACACACTGAGGATTTGGCCTCGCGAGACGAAAATAGTTTAATATTTTTTTCTCCCGCCTCGCGGTTCAGCCAATGAACTATTAGAAAAGCATATGTGTTTGCATATTAATAAAACCACGGGCGCCTAAAAAATGAACACATTTCATTACACTGTAGCGAATTGTTGCCATTGCACGTGTGAGTCCGTACGTTTTCATATCCACCTCAAATTGACACGGAGAATTTCATTGCCAGTAAAATTGTAAGTTCATTGCGGAAAGAATTGATATTGCATAAATTCCTGCGGGGAATAGGAAGTACACATATATAA
>JAVTVY010029514.1:0-12011 GCA_036873755.1 Hanleya hanleyi | reverse complement strand
AGATCTGACTCACCATCAAAATTCGGGAGCCACAGACATAAACAAGAAGTACAAAGCCATTAAAGTTAAAATGACCTCAAATAAACTGACTAACTGACTTGAATCTGTGCTCTGAATGTTCAGGTCTCGATACAGGCAGATCGGCAATGTATTTTTATGCCCCCCCTCTAACTAGAGGGGGGGCATATAGCGATCGCTTTTTCCGTCCGTCTGTCCGTCCGAATTTCTTGTCCGCGCGATATCTCGGTTAATAATTGATGGACAGGATTGAAACTTGCATGGAATGTGGCCAGTGGCTCATAGTTGTGCAGCGTCGAGTTTTTTCCGAGTTCCGGTATCATTTTCAAGAGTTACGGCCCTTTTTCTGAAATCTCTGTGAATGGGACTTGTCCGGGATGGATCTTGGTTAATATTGTATGAACAACTATGAAATTTGCATGACATGTGGTCAGTGCCCCACAGTTGTGCAGCGTAATGTTTCTCCCCGTTTCGCCTATATTTTCAAGAGTTATGGCCCTTTGTTCCTGAAATCTCTGTGAATTGGGACTTGTCCGGGCTGGATCTTGGTTAATATTGTATGGACAATTATAAAATTTGCAGGGTATGTGGTCAGTGCCCTGTAGTTGTGAAGCGTGAAGTTTCTTCGCGTTTCGCATATATTTTCAAGAGTTATGGCCCTTTGTTCATCAAGTCTTTGTGAATTGGGACTTGTCCAGGCTGGATCTCGGTTAATATTGTATGGACAAGTATGGAATTTGCAGGATATGTGGAGAGTGCCCTGTAGTTGTGCAGTGTGAAGTTTCTCCGCGTTTCGCTTATATTTCAAGAGTTATGGCCCTTTTGTTCTTGAAATCTTTGTGAATTGGGACTTGTCCGGGCTGGATCTCAGTTAATATTGTATGGACAATTATGGAATTTGCATGATATGTGGTCAGTACCCCATAGTTGTGCAGCGTGAAGTTTCTCTGCTTTCGGTTATATTTTCAAGAGTTACCCTTTGTTCATCAAACCTAAATGAATGGGATATATTTATTTGTCCAAAGCACATGTATGCCAAAGTAGATCACATAGGTCCTGAAGTATGAAATTGCCCCTAAAAGAGTGAATTGGATGCAAAATTCAAAGTTCACGATCGCTCAGGGCCTGATCTAGACTTTTAGTTTGGGCACCCTTACCTGGCGCAGAGTGTGATAAGTTATAGTGAAATAGGCCGCGATGTGGGACTGTCGAAGCCCATGGAAGCTGTGGGAGTATTGAATGGTCTAAATACAGCCTGATAACTTCATATTTGGCAATAGTAATTGCATTAATATAGGTTTCAGCCTGTTCAGAGGGAATTTGCTAACAAAAATATTTTTTTTTTTTTATTTATTTTTTTTTTTTTTTCTCATTTGGGCGCCCAAACTCATGGCGCCCAAACCCGTTATAACGGGTTCAAAAACGGCCTGGATCAGGCCCTGATCGCTTCATAATTTCACCACAGTATACTCCCAAGGAATGTAGGTCTCATAACCAGGTCATATTTGACGAAAGCCCCGGGCGGAATATGTACATATATTATGCGAGGCATGCCGAAAAAAGTGACTGAAACAGAATTTTTATAATTTAGCCAAATTAGGCCTCCACAGACCAATACAAAACAGAACAATGGTGGAGCAGTGTCGGATTAAAGCGGAAGGGGGGCATACAATTGAGCAATCTCGGATTGCTTCCTTGCTGCGTTTGACATCTGAGCAAACGATCCATTTTCATTTTCTTAAATTTCATACCGTTGAATTCTACTTTGTCTGATGTGCTGTCTTAGGAAAAATTAAATGTCATTTTAATTTTGAACGAATCTGAATCTAATCCATCTGCTAAATGATATCCAATTTGTTGTTGTTCTTGTTTATCTGTTAATCCACTCTTAACTCGATGGGTATTTTTCACTGGTGCTGGGTTGAAATAACTGGTTGCCAGCTCGTCATTTGCGATCGTAAATCCGTTTTGGCGACCGCAGAATAACATGCTACTCGCCATTTGGCCCCTGAAACTTTTTCAACAAGTCTGCATATTTTCAGTCAAAAGTATAAATGTGAACCATTTTCACTACCAAAATATTGCCTAGAAGAACTTCCACTTACAGATTAAAGAGACATACAACTACCAAGGTCCGGTGATTTAGTCACAAGCGTGTCAGTGGTCTCGTTTCATTCCGAAAGTAAAAACAGCATGTTGTTGTTGTTGTTGTTATCTACACACGTGCCTCATGCCTGGTGGAGTTTTTCACTTTGTGCTGTTTGCACAGTTACTGTGGCCATAACATTCTCTTGTATATTACTTCAGATCCTTAGTTTTATTCAGTCCTGGTCAACAACTTTTCAAATGCCAGTCTTCAAAAACATCGTTTGCAAACGTCCCAGGTTTCCATTTTCACCCTCGTGTACTTTCCGTTTGACGACCGCGTGTTCCTTCATACAGACTGGCGCCAGTCGGGAACCATTACAGAGAGCATTCGCGGCTTCCAAAAAATAGACGAGCAAAGGTTTCCGAGATTTAGTTTGCGTATTACGCCATCAAAACATACGTCAAGCAGCAAGCTGAAAGGATATCTCGGAGTTATATCTGATTACAGGTCAGCTATTTGACTTGATTTTTCAGGAAATATCTAATAAATCTCTTTGAATGAACAAATTCTACCCCTGTCACATTGACAATCTATGCAACTCTGGCCGACAAATTCACGACTTGCGCGATTTAACGATGACAACAACAACATGGCTGTTTGAAGAAGAAAAAAAAACATTTCGTCGACAGATGGCCAATAAAAACTTTTGGGTCGGCAGGTTTTGGATGGGGCGGGCGGGTTACGCCCAACACACATATTTTTAAGGATGGCCTGAATAGGGTTTAACGTCACTTTCAACATTTTTTCAGCTATATCACGACGGGGAAGGGAAGGGAAGGGAGGTGAGTGGGAGGGGTGTGGTTAACTACTTGTAACCGAGCAGATCTAATGCTGCCATTTTATACTGCTGTCCCACCGAAATATCATTCCGTAGGCAAACATGACACCCCACTCAGTCACATTATACTGACACCGTCCTTGTTCTATCCTCTTAATACTGAGCGTAAGCGAGGAAGCAACAAGTTCCATTTTTCAAGTCTTTGGTATGACCCGGCCAGGGATTGAACCCAGTACCTAGCGCTTACGAATATCAACAGTTTATTTTATTCTACTTACGTTATACTAACTTAAAACCTAAAAAGTTTGAGATCAAGTAAGCGTATCATGCTATAATAAATGATCTCGATAATGAAAACGAGGAACGGTGAACCCAACAGTACAATCCACACTGGTGGTTCCCACAGTATACGCCATGGTTCTTTCATAATTTGAGCAGGGGCCGCGGAGCCGGGGGGGCTGGGGGGGAGCCCTATCTAGGGGCGACTTCAGCCCCCCACTTTATGGTGGAGATAGGGGTCAGCCCCCTCACTTTTGAATATGCTCCGCGGCGCCTGTTGAGAGCGGTACGTTTGATGATACAAGCATAGTGCAACCGGTTCCTCATGACCCATTAGTTTCCACATTCGCTGTACTTATACCAAGTTCCCTGCAAATTTTTGTCTTGTTTGGAAATTCGGCAATTATCGAAAAACGATAAAATATACAAAACGACCATATGATTCCAAATCCTATAACTAGGCTATGAATGATCATATTCTGATCAATGAAATATGCTCATATTCAGTATAATTTCAAATTGCCTAATATTTGTGTTGCGCATAATTCCCCATTCCACAGGAAGTGGTCCAAACAAGCCAAATTTTAAAAATGTTAATGTGGACAAAATTTGTGATTTTATCGTAGCAAATAGATCCAGATTACTTGTTGTGACAGTAGTTTGCATTTTCTAGTACACACCTGTCTGATAATTACAGGTGAAGTCAACTATTATTTTTTCTCATTTTCTTATGACAAAACACACCTAAAGAGTTAATGGACTCATTTTTGCTAAGTTATGTTGGTTTTCAAGTGAAACTCCAAAATATCATTGGATAACACATTGTCTTCTTAAAAATAATGACTGTTTCCTGTTGAAATAAAATTTTAAAGGTGTTAACAACTAGAATTTACTGTCTAGCAGGTGGCGTAACACACGTAACACAAATTCATGTAAAAGTTTACAGTAGAGGGCATAAATAAAAGGAGCTTAATACTTTTTCATATGCAAAGGTACATTAACTATGCTGTTGTGATACACATAAAATTTAATTGCTACATTGTCTTTATATTTGATAATTAATTAGTTAATTGCACGTAACACACGTAACGTTACGTGTGTTACATCAAGGCCTTTAGAAAATTTCCGATGACCTGCTGTTTTTCCATAACATATATAAAATGGGAGGTAAAATATGGAAGATGACCTGCTACACCCAACGTTTGGCCTAATTTTAGATATCAGCAGGCCCGCAAATCGAGCCTTAGTTACATGGAATGTTACGTGTGTTACATGCTCCTTGATTAAAGACAGAGAGTCTATTTCAACAAGATTTATTTCCAGTGAAATGATTATTAGATTAAAAATATTAGGTTCTGAATCATAAAAAATATTGGAATAGTCATTTTTCACCAACCACATGAGATCTACTACTGGTAAGATGCATTTTCTAGTACACCTACTGTGTACTGCTAAGAAGGCCCATGTCACGTTACGTGTGTTACAATTTGCATGGTGCACCCTAAAAAAAAAATTGCTCTTAAGAAGTTACAACTATATTAGGACAAGGTTCCTTAGGGCGCATACTACCAAATTTTTTCTCGAAGAATGATCATAATTAATTCAATCTTAAATAGGGGAGGGTTAATTGTGTGTTACGTGTGTTACAACAGACAAAATGAGATTTGCTCATATATGTGATTTAAACTCAAAATCATATGAAAGGTTTGAAAGATTTGCCATGTAAATTATACCTTATTCTGTCAATGTGTAAAAAAAATTTAGTCACTTGACTTCTAGATTAAATTTGCTTTGGTAAATTCAGACCGTGTAACACACGTAACAAATATTGTAACACACGTAACGCAAGACTTTCACTTCCACCTCCTCCAATTGTTATTTTTATGGCTCCACACCATGTTGGTATAGAAAAGTGTTTATTCTTCTTGAAAAATAACTACACATTAGATTGAATCATGTGTACAAATCAGACGATTTTGAGTTTAAATCACATATATGAATAAATCACGTTTTGTCCGATGTAACACACGTAACGCATAATTAATCCTCCCTAATCAAGGTAGAATTAATCGTGGTCGTTCTTTGAGAACATTTTTCAGTAGTATGTGCCCTAAGGATCCTTTTCCTAATATAGTTGTAACTCCTTAACATTCAGGTTTTTTTAAGGGTCAAACAGTACAGGCAAAGAAATCTGCAAATTGTAACACACGTAACGTGGAATGGATCGTTATTGCGCATGTTTTATTTCAACTTCTGTTGATGTTTTTATGCGGCAAATAACAACCAGCGAATTGGCCGGCGGAATCGTAGATTGAACAGGGACAAAGGGACAGGCCGTGTATTGGCTGCAGGCTAGGATATCTTATGGTGATTTATAAGTAGATGTATTTATATCTAATTGATGTGATAACTCTGAAGTACGATTGTAAATGATAACAGTAATTGTTGAAAATTGGAATAGGCCTTTACTAAATCATTATGGCAGTGAGCTGAAATATGTTCAGGTACGTGATCTTATTGTTTGATTCGCCACATCTGTGACATGCGAGTGGTTTTCACCGCTGTCACAGTTTCGCTTCCGAACTCAGTTGCAGTTTTGATTAACCAGTATTACTCGCGCGCACATCGATTGCGCAGCTTCCTTTGGGCATATCCGGTTTACATGTACACTTTATTTAAGTTTGTTCGTGTACTTTATATTTACGTTAAATTTAACGTCTTAACTTCCTATCGTTATTTATGTTAAAAAAATATTTATAAAAATAAAAAAAAAATAACTTTATATATAGGCCCTATTTATTTCGTTTTATATATATATTTACAAAGGTTTTAACTATATATTTGTGTTTGACAATATTTTCACAAACGGCGACTTTATATTTTGGTTTTAACTCTATATATTTGTCGTTGACAATATTGTCACAAACGGCGCCTCATACTTGTCTCTCTTTGCTTGTAGAACGTTATGATGTTATAGAGGTCTCCTTCATTCAAGTTTTAGTTGATGTATCAATTTACATGATGTCATGTAACGTCGGATGAATGAGGGAGGACCACTATATTGTCATTATATTCGGACAACAATGGGACAGTGTTTTTTATTGTATGTGTACTCGGAAGAAGAAAATAATCCACAGAACTATTACCACACATAACAAATATTTATAACGACAAAGGCCTTGATTTCTGACATTCGAACAGAACATTGGAAAGCCTCGCAGCTCACCATTAAAGACGAATTCACCGATATACTGAAGTCAATACATGGAGGTCCTAGGGCAATCTAAAATTTTGTGTTGTCTCAAAAATACTGGTGGAGAAGGAATTGTATGGGGATTATAGAAATTTGATTAGAAAAGTCAAATTCAGTGGCACATGTTGTTCTCCCATTAGTCATGTAAGCTACTGACTAAGACACTAGCAAATTTATGAATCAACACAACTGGAAACCGGTATTGCCTAAGAGAAATAAGCTTCATAGGGCAGTTTTCAATGACATTCACATCAACCTCCCGTGGCCCATATTGATGAATTCAACGTCAAATGAGATGGCAGTTGTTACGAAGTGGGGCTTCGATTGAAGTTTACACGCTGCCTGATTTCTCGTTTGGATTTATTATGGTGACGTCACTATGGACTGTAAATGTTACATGGGCGGGTAAAGATTAATTGTGGGTAAGTTTCAGAGAGCATAACATCGCTGTAATTGCCAGTGTAATCTGTGCATTTGTGACCAGTGGGTCTATAGCTTCACTGCATAATGTAAGACACGAAGTGCTGTGTTAAACTTACATGTAGCTAGCCAAGACATCATGGGCGGTAAATGTATACTTCAAAGGATTGTCATGTGGCAGAAAATGTCAAAAGACTGACCGGCACAAAGTTGTTCGTATCCGTGAATTAAACGTCAATCCATGTCAAATTGTAAGGGCAGAGTTTGTCGTCATTGGCGTATTATGGAATCTCGTAGAATATCAGCAAAACTTTTGTACAAATTTTTCATACTGTCACCTCTAGATGGTATTTTCCTGATATACCACATTGGTTTACCTAGGTAGTTGGGGAAAGTGTGTAATTCGGTAACTTTGTTAAATTTGAGAACAGTTGCCGAATTCAGAACGGAAACTGAATTTGGCAACCTTCCGATCTGACTTCCACCAAATGGGTGACAGGACAAAACACATATTTTTTTATTTACGGTAAAAATGCCAGGTAGAATATGAGGTATGATAGCACTCCATTTCCAGCTAACACCCTGCTACTACAGTCTGTCCTGAGTGGGGGCGAACCCACGATCCTCGTGCCGACAGCCGAACCTCTCTAACCCACTCGGCCACCGAATCACTCTACAAGAGACTGTGTTTAAAATCGAGTCATTCTTCGCGTACGCTTCGCACATGCGCTTGTTTTACCTAGAAGAACTATGACGTCATCTGGTTTGTGTTTGATAGTTCCTGCTCTTCTCCCCTGCATACCGCTCTTCAGTGCCAGAGGGAAAATCGGGTATGCGGTAAACCCAGGAAGTGAAATCTTCCCCGTTTTAGTACTGAATAAGTAACAGACTGTTGTAGCAGTTTCTTACCACATTTTAGTATGCTTTCATACCTGAGAATCAACCTCCCCACAGCGCATGCTCCATTTCGCAGGCTCCAATAACATCCCTGCCTCCAATAGCGGCAGTTGACCTTTACTACGTTGCTATGACGTATAGGGGAAACCAACCAACGCACGGTTCAGTTTGAATCCGACCAAACAACTCCTTTAGTGTTGCACATGAGCGAACTACTTTTTCATATGCTCTGTCCAGATAAACAGGGAAAATTATCTCCAGATAATTCTTTTTAACGCTAGGTCAACGGAGGTATTATGCAGACTTGAAAAGTAATCAAAATTTTCGTTAAACATCTATTTTGCTATATATGATGTCACTGCCGGCGATGTGCGCGAAGGCCCCGAATCCGGTCCAAAAATCTGACTGGTGGCTGGGGTGTTATTAGACCCCCAGCGAGGTGGTTGCCTGAGAATATTGAAAAGCCATCATGTGAAATTCAAGAGTACACATGCTGCCACCTATTGGCAAAAAAAAAGACTGCTGATCAATAGGTAGTGCTGATTTCCTTCAGTGAAATATTGTGCTTTAAGTTTCAAATTCAAAAACAGTTCATGCCGATGTTCCCGATTTTGACCATGTTCTCTAATTCCGCACTTTCCCAAAGTGTAATGGGACCCATCCAGACCCCATTTATCTACCCTTAAAAACCCAAGTGCTGTTTCTGTTGAGAGAAAGCCATAATATGTATACTCACTATGCAAAAACACCTCTTTCTCAATGTTTCCATTCAAGTCGTACCACTGGTAATCGTGGATTAGTTCAGAACAAATGCTGTCTCATCATTACAGACCGACCAAACTGCAAACAACCACCAGACTTGTCCAATTTCTGAACTTGATGAATCAAACTTTCGCCCCACCTCCTCCCCCCAAAATGTTGTGATATAACTGAAAGATGTTGAAAGCGATGTTAAATCATCATCACTCACTTGCTCAATCACTCTTGCCCCCCTCCCCTCTCTAAACTTCATGTCAAGTCTGCATTTCGCATTGAGTGGTATTGATATTGAAGAAATAGTAAAAACTGTTCTTTCCATATTCTTAAAAATTAATGTGTATTGTGTGATGGTTTGGTTTATGGGTTAAAATTGGCAGGAATGTATATAATTTTACTTATTTTATAGAATTTTGTACATGTCAAAGAAGGTTCACTTCTGTTTACATCATTGTGCTGTGAAGTAAATCCACATTTGCTATCATGTTAAATTTTCTTTCTTGTTGCAGCACAAAGATGAATATTTAGTTATTTTGGGTGCAACAAAGGGAGGTTCCAGTGAGAAGCGGTTGGCGTCTCAGTTCATTGCAAGATTCTTCAAGTATTTCCCAGATTTGGCATTCCAGGCCATTAATGCACTGTTTGACCTGTGTGAGGATGACGATGCTATGGTAATGTTACATATATCTTGACCTCCATTAAAGGGATCTAACTGTTACTGGCAAATGCTATCAAATAACTGCATGAGTATTTTGGATACATTTCCAATCAATAACTTCCTGAGTGTCCTTCATATATTTCCAATCAATAACCTCCTGACTGTCCTAGATAGATATCCAGAGATATGCAAAAAAATCTGTCCATGTACTTTTAAAGTTTGCAACATCTATCCCCCAGTATGCCACAGACTGAGACCTGTTTGAGAAAAGAAGGTTTACAGTAATCAATCTTAAAATTCAATCACCCTATCAAACTCCAATCATCCCATTTGTGGGACAAAATTCAATTCATGGTTCTGATCAGTTTGATCACCCTCTAAAATCATTGAAATAACAAAGAAATAATGGATTACATGTATGATTTGGAACCAATTTGTCCAATTCCTGATTTAATAAATTTGATCTCCCTCAGACATGTCAGATTTTATGGGGGAAAATTTCACTTTCTATGATAGGGATTACCATATGTTGGACAGTACTGTGGAAAATGTCCTGTTGGAAAATTGGTTTTGTATTCCGGAACCTAGAAGAAATTATTTCCTGGCTTACATGTTAACAACATCGGAATAATACACATTCATGCATTTGTAGAGAAATATTTTGATTGTTATAAGGTCCATACATGTTCTACCATACACAGATCCGTAAAACAGCAGTGAAGGATTTGCCAGCATTATGTAAGGCGATCCCAGACCATGTGTCTAAGATAGCTGAGGCTCTGACACAGTTGTTACAGTGGGATGACGCCGCAGAGGTCAGCCTCGTACAATCATCTCTCATCACACTATTCAACATCAGGGCAAAAGGTAAGTGATCACCTGATCAAGACAATATCGGTAACATTATACTGAAAATTGTCTGTCATGTCATCGTGCAAAGTTGCATTTCGCAACCAGAGATTATAGAAGTTGGAAATTGTTCAACTGTAAAGACAACTCGTCGTAGCATAATTTGCACCTAATATTTATGTGATAAACTGATAATTTTTGTCAAAATTTCAAAGTTGGACTTCATGCAATGTATATAGTTGGTCTTTGTCCCCAGCAAATTTAACAAGATTATCAGGATAGTCATCTTTTTCATATAGCAACGAATTTAGTGCTGTCACCATCTGCATAGTGTCTGGGTTTGCAACACAGCTGAATTACAATTTTTGTGTTTTTTCTTGTATCTGGAGCTGGGCATTCATGTGTGTTTTAATTCTTGTATTGTTTTGTGTTATGCAGACACACTGAAGGGAATATTCACACAGATTCTGGCAGAAGATGTTGATGACCAGGTCAGAGAAAATGCCATTAAATTTCTGACGGTGAAACTCAAAACTTTGCCAGATGAGTTGCTGGACAAAGACGCTGAAGAATACGTTGTATCGGAGTGTAAAAAGGTATTTAACACTACTACCATGACTAGCTACTGAGTAAAATGATGCAAATTGCCTCACCTGTATTTGCCATATATACCGGAGGTTCATATCGCGCACTAGTCCTTCTGATCCGCTGGTCCCAGAGTGGTACATTTGCAAACAGACATGAAAGTACTACAGAAAAGTGTATCAAGACACAGTGTGAAATACCTCCAAGCATGCCAAGAGAGTTTGAAGCTCAACTGACCAGGGAACACAATTTTAAATTCCAGTGTCATCAAGACATGATGCAGTTTGCTCAGAACCTGGTAGACCTACAGGCCTGGCCTTTTGAGGAGCGCAATCGCGCTCGCGCTCCATCACGCTCCTAATTATGTCTCCCCCAACTATGTTGGGGGGAGACATCTAGTGTTTGTGCTGTCTGTCTGTCTGGATGGATGGATGTCTGTCTGTCTGGATGGATGTCTGTCCGTCCCCTTGGCTTGTCTGCAAGATATCTTGAGAACTACTGGATGGAATTTCACCAAACTTGGATGGAAGCTTCATTGGGATAGCCCCCTCATTTGATTAGGTTTTGGTGTATGTGCGTGTATTCATCCGTGTCCGGTGTCCGTCCGTCCGTCCATCTACTTGTACATGTATATACAGGGCTTGTCTGCAAGATATCGGGAGAACTACTGGATGGAATTTCACCAAACTTGTATGGAAGCTTCATTGGGATAGCCCCCTCATTTGATTAGGTTTTGGTGTATGTGCGTGCATTCATCCGTGTCCGGTGTCTGTCCGTCCGTCCATCTACTTGCACATGTATATACAGGGCTTGTCTGCAAGATATCTGGAGAACTACTGGATGGAATTTCACCAAACTTGGATGGAAGCTTCATTGGGATAGCCCCCTCATTTGATTAGGTTTAGGTGTATGTGCGTGCATTCATCCGTGTCCGGTGTCTGTCCGTCCGTCCATCTACTTGTACATGTATATACATGATATACAGGCCTTGTCTGCAAGATATCTTGAGAACTACTGGACAGAATTTCACCCCACTTGGATGGAAGCTTCAGTGGGATAGCCCCCTCATTTGATTAGGTTTTGGTTTGTGTGTCTGCATTCATCCATGTCCGGTGTCCGTCCGTCCGTCCATCTACTTGTACATGTATATACAGGCCTTGTCTGCAAGATATCTTGAGAACTACTGGACGGAATTTCACCACACTTGGATGGAAGCTTCAGTGGGATAGCCCCCCTCATTTGATTATGTTTTGGTGTGTGCATGCATTCATCCATGTCCGGTGTCCGTCCGTCCGTCCATCTACTTGTACATGTATATACAGGGCTTGTCTGCAAGATATCTGGAGAACTACTAGACAGAATTTCACCA
>JAVTVY010029513.1:0-11916 GCA_036873755.1 Hanleya hanleyi | reverse complement strand
AATGCGTGATAAATACGCATATTCCTCTTGGTGGAATCTGTGTTCTGTATCTTTCTTGTGTGCTGTGTGCTGTATCTTTCTCGACGGTATAATGGTGATCAGTCTGGCTGGACTGGTACTGTACTGTTTATGATCTGTGCGTCCTTATCTGCTCGTATGTGTGATAAAGACACATGTCCTTCCAGTTGAATCTGTAAGCTGTATCTGTAACTCGTCTATGGCCAGCTATACGCCGTCTGTGTAACTGTTTGCGGCCTTCCCTGCTCCCAAAGCGCCCGGCCCAGTTTATCGATGTTTCCCGACAAAAATAGCCCGCCCGCCTGTGTCTTGTCTCGGCCCGCCGGCTGTAATACTGCGACCGTTTCCGTCCCGTAAAGCGTTGCCCGGCTGTCGGCGACGAATAAACAGGCTCCACGGTACGTTGTAGGATTATGGCAGGGAGAAACTTGGTTGATATATCCTTGTATTTAGTGCAGTTGTATACTTCTGGGGAGGGAGGGAATCTCCTGACTATAGTCATACACCGCTACACGGTCAAGAAGATCAACAAATATTGTGGCTTAAGTCTCAGTGCAGCGAGATAGCACAGCAATATTGTCGAAATTATCAACCTACTGGTATAGACACTAAAGCCCTATTTTATACTGAAGTTAGAACATGCAAGTTGCCTAAATGTGCTACAGGCAAACGCATGTCTCGTTACAGTGTTATAGAATTCCCCCAACTACATGTACATACAACACGCCAGTAAACGTGTTCCCTAAACTATAGTATACCCACAAACACGTTTCCACACTGAAAATGCGAGCCGGCAAATTCTCATTGGATTGGCGTGTTTTCACAGGTTACACTAGCTACAGGATTTATAATCTTTTAGATTCCCAGGCCGAAACAACTGCCTTTTACGCCCAACCGTAAATTGTGCCAAAAATCAATAAGTTACAGGCTGACCTGGACGTGTTTCTCCAGCCCTCAATTTCTGGTCTGACCCCGCTCTCTCCGTTCGTCCGAGCTTATATAGGGCTACCGCTCTTCCGTGAATAAAGGTAGAAACAGAACCGTTCTCCTGCAGATAAAGGTAGCACAAGTCGACGATGCCAGCGCCCTCTTTATTGTCACTTACACCACACTTCCCCAAACCGTTTATATGGACCTCGCTGAATAAATCTGACTATGGAAGAACAAACCATAATTCATACCTGACGTAATTGTTAAATATCAGCTTCCAACTCGCTCTGGTAAGCGAGAAATACAGGGGAATGCATTTCCGAGATCCGCCTTGCTCGACGTTGACGACACGGGTCAAGGTCGTTCTTTCACATTCCAACGTAGCACACGCTCCTGATTCAAACTGTTCTCTACACAAACGGGTATCCGTTACACTGCCCCGGCCTTTCTAAATCATGACGTCCCCGTCATGGCCGTACAGGTCTCTCCGTCCAGGGTGCCGTTACGGTTTCAGTTGTACAGTTCGAATCAACTAAAACAAAACTGTTCGCCAATCACGGGCCATCAGTGCCGGCGAAATCACTAGGTGGCCGCCCTCCGGCGGTCTGGCCGGGCCACCACGACATTAGGTCCACAGATTTCCTTCACAGAATTACCTGGGCGGCTAGCAGAGCCGCCCCACGACATTAGGTCCACTGGGCTGCACGCTCAGTTGGAGGGGTCCGGCTTCCCTCCTTTTACGGTACACGGGCTGGGACGTCAGCACGTAGTCTTGCAACCTGCGAGGCTTCACCACTCGCCGACCGCGGGTCGTCGTCGCGTGTGTGAGGGCTGCCTCACCCTCGGCCACTTCCTCGGGCTCGTCCTCCAACTCGCTGTCCGGCGTTCCCCGCGGTTCCAACTCAAATTCGGCCTGCCAGGCCGGCGGCCGGATGACGCGTCTACTCCGGCTCGTCTGGGGCTGGCCTATGGGTGGCTGCACGGCTACCGGGTGGGTCACGGCGTAAGGCTCTGCGCGAGCCGTTTCCGGCCGCTGCTGGTAGCCGCCATCGTCACTGTCGCTCTCCGACGGTGTATCGTCACCCTCCACGTCCAGCCGCGGATAACATGGTTTGACTCGGTCAACATGGACGACCTGTCGTCTCCCGTCATCACTCCGGCGGTGCTGTCCCCGGGGTTTCTTCCCGGCCTGCTTCCTCCGACTGCACGTGTCGCAGCTCCGGCACCACTGTCGAACGTCACGCTGCAAGCCAACCCAGGCGTATGCTTGTCGCACCTTCCTCAACGTTTTAAACACCCCCAGGTGTCCTCCAGTCGGGCTGTCATGACATTCCTTAAGTATCCTCTTTTGCAGGGCCCTCGGGACTATCAGTAACTTGGCCTTCTCCCGGCCTCGCACGTCATACCAACGTCGCACTAGGAGGTCTCCTTCCATGGCCAATGCGTCATAGGCTCCCCACAGCGCTTTCGTTACCCCACTGTGATGAGAGACTAGGTCCCACCGAGGTCTGGTACCAGCCTTCACCCATTCAATCACCGGAAGTAACTCGGGGTCTGCAGCCTGGGCCGCCGCAAAGTCCTCGTTGGGTGGAGATACGGTCAAAACCCTCGCTGCCGCAGTCTCTCCGGCTTCGGTCTCGGAGGAACGACCACACTGCGTAAATGGACGTCTGCGTCTTCGACGTGGTTGTCGTCTCGTCCTCTGCCCCCGCCTTGAACTTGAGCGTCTCTCTCTTGGAAAGCGCCTCTCAAGTTCTTCCCTCAGGATAGCAACCTTTGCTCGAAGACGGGCTGTCTCGCTCTCTTTATAAGCTGGGGGTTCAAGGGATATATCTTCTCCAACGGCGACTCTCGCCGCGGGGTCAGGGCGTCGCCGCTGGGCGTCCTGGAAGGCCTCTATTTCCACTGCGTCATGCACAGCCTCGTCTAGGGACTTCGGGCGGCACTGCCAGACTTTAAACCGTAAGTCCTTCTCCAATTGCTTCAAAGAATTGGTCACGGGCCAGCATGTCTTGGACTTCATCACCGGCGTCGGGGTAGGCCATCTGGCCGAGTCTCACCAGAGCTTGGCCTAGTTCGGGTAGTCCTTCTCCCCTCAGTCGTCGCCTGGACTTCAGCTTGGACTTATACAGCTCCGTTTGGTTAGGAGGTGCGAAGCGTCTCTCCAAGGCATCACGTAGGCAGATGAAGTTTGCCTCCCCTGGTTTCATCTTCAGACTAGAGAGGACCTGTTGTGCTGGCCCTCGCAGGGATACGGCCAAGTGCTGTCCCTTCTCTTCCAGCGTCCACTGGTTTAAGGCTGCGCAATATTCAAAATGTACCAGGTGATCTCTCCAGGGCGTACTTCCATCGTAGGTCGAAGCCTTAACCAACGTCTTACGGGAAACAGGGATGGTCGTGACTGTGGCTCCCCCACTGGTATCAGCCGCTGAATGGTGCCCTTCTGCGACCCGGTCGCAAATCGTCTGTTCCCGTACAGGCTGGTCTATGGGGGTTCTGGTAGTACCCTCTTCGGCCCTGGGCGTGGACGTGTGCGGTGGGGCTCCCATCGTCGTCTGATTGAAGGTCGCCCGCATCGTCTGCATCTCTGCCTGTAAGCTCTTGAGGCCCTCTAGTAGCGTTCGGATAGTCGACGAAGTCTCAGTCTCGACGATGGCAGGCGTTGACAGTTCGGACGGTGCTCCCACCGGACGCCCGTCTTCTGTCGTCGCCGATGACGCTGAACCAGGCAACCCCGTCCTCAATCGCTCCCTCCCCTGTAGTATAGCTCGTAGGCCCGCTATGTTCGTACGCCTCGGTGTTGCTAGGGAACTCATGGGTAATGGAGTTGTCAGCAGGACGTGGTTGTCGGTCATCTCTAGTAGTCGGTTGTTCTCTTCTGTTGTAGATCAGGCCAGATCCCACCGCTGCCACCAGTTTTCTCCGTGTAACGTGTACGAGCAGGACCAGTCGTAGTGTTTAGAAGAAAACGAATCAATAACCGGGATTGCCCACTGGCATTCTGGCCGTCACCGTCGTTAACCCCTTCACTAGTAGAGATCCGGGGCTCGAAGAGATGATCACAACCCTACAAGGATGACCGACTCGAATGTAAAGGTCTATTATGGTATATTCTGCACAAATAGTATACGCGGTTACAAATAATAGCGTAGAACCGCGTGGCTTAGACAGAATGTCTAAGGAGATGTAACGTTAGGATATTTACATATATGTACAGACACTAGGAGAGTGTATGCAAATAAACTTGATGGATATATACACGTGATGTAAGAGGATGTGTGCACACAAGTTAACGGATACGTACACTTGGGGTGTGCATATAAGGTTCACGGATACATACACTTGGTGTGTGCACGTAAGGTTCACGGATACGTGCCCCTGAGAGAGTGTGTGCATATAGAGTTAGCGTATCCCTGGTGTATATGTGGATAATAGAAGAGAATGTGCGCAGTTTAAGCTTGATGTTATATGGTAATAAGATATATATGAGAGTGTATGCATATAACTTTATAGTTAATATAGTGCTTTAATGCGCGATAAGGGCGGCCTGGCTGCTGGCCCTTCTCTTCTGGGGATAAGGGCGGCCTGGCTGCTGGCCCTTCTCTTCCGTCGTTGGAACGTTATGGATATAACGCTTTCTCCAGGGATGGCACCCAGTCGTTGGAACGTTAAGGATATAACGCTCTCTCCAGACACGTCGCCCAGTCGTTGGAACGTGAAGGATATAACGCTCTCTCCAGATACGTCGCCCAGTCGTTGAAACGTCAAGGCCCGTTGGAACGTTACGGCGGTAACGTTCTCCCCAATATACAGATACCCTCAGGCGTTGGAACGTCACGGCAGTGACGCTCTCTCCAGAGACGTGGCAACTCGGCGTGTACTTCACCCCCCAGTCGTCGGAGCTTGACCGTAACTTGTCAGCTCACCAGTCTGCTTCCTGCGCAGGTAAGTATAGCCCGGCGTCTCAACTCTTACGGCTGCTGCGACCCGTCTATAGACACGCCTGTGACTACACGACGATCTCTCAGGTAAGTATCACGCACCACTCAACTCTCATGGACCGTCAGGACAATTACTCGGGTATATCATGTGCTATTACTATTTCATCTGGTACCGATGGAACATCGTACGGTCTGTAAACTGCCGTTGTAATCTGTGCCCTGGGCTTGACCATACAGTCTGTAAACTTTGTTACCACTTTTACATCGGTAAAAGGAAGCTCGCCCTCTGTAACGTGTGATAAATACACGTGTCCTACAGGAATCTGTATATCTTGTTACCGCTTTTACATCGGTAAAAGTGAGCCCACCTGCACCGTGCCTTTATGCGTGATAAATACGCATATTCTCCCTGTGGGACCTGTGGTCTGTGGCTTTCTTGCCTGTATAATCTGTGCTCTGTGTTTCTTTATTTAACGTGTGACAAATACACGTCTCCTTCTTGTAAGATCTGTGTTCTGTAGGTGTCTGTATTGAACGTGTGATAAATACACGTCTCCTTCTTGTGGAATCTGTGTTCTGTAGGTTTCTTTGCGGTATAATTTGTGAGCTGTATGTCTGGACTTGTACTGTACTGTTTATAACCTGGGTGTCTTTATTTGCTCGAATGCGTGATAAATACGCATATTCCTCTTGGTGGAATCTGTGTTCTGTATCTTTCTTGTGTGCTGTGTGCTGTATCTTTCTCGACGGTATAATGGTGATCGGTCTGGCTGGACTGGTACTGTACTGTTTATGATCTGTGCGTCCTTATCTGCTCGTATGTGTGATAAAGACACATGTCCTTCCAGTTGAATCTGTAAGCTGTATCTGTAACTCGTCTATGGCCAGCTATACGCCGTCTGTGTAACTGTTTGCGGCCTTCCCTGCTCCCAAAGCGCCCGGCCCAGTTTATCGATGTTTCCCGACGAAAATAGCTCGCCCGCCTGTGTCTTGTCTCGGCCCGCCGGCTGTAATACTGCGACCGTTTCCGTCCCGTAAAGCGTTGCCCGGCTGTCGGCGACGAATAAACAGGCTCCACGGTACGTTGTAGGATTATGGCAGGGGGAAACTTGGTTGATATATCCTTGTATTTAGCGCAGTTGTATACTTCTGGGGAGGGAGAGAATCTCCTGACTATAGTCATACACCGCTACACGGTCAAGAAGATCAACAAATATTGTGGCTTAAGTCTCAGTGCAGCGAGATAGCACAGCAATATTGTCGAAATTATCAACCTACTGGTATAGACACTAAAGCCCTATTTTATACTGAAGTTAGAACATGCAAGTTGCCTAAATGTGCTACAGGCAAACGCATGTCTCGTTACAGTGTTATAGAATTCCCCCAACTACATGTACATACAACACGCCAGTAAACGTGTTCCCTAAACTATAGTATACCCACAAACACGTTTCCACACTGAAAATGCGAGCCGGCAAATTCTCATTGGATTGGCGTGTTTTCACAGGTTACACTAGCTACAGGATTTATAATCTTTTAGATTCCCAGGCCGAAACAACTGCCTTTTACGCCCAACCGTAAATTGTGCCAAAAATCAATAAGTTACAGGCTGACCTGGACGTGTTTCTCCAGCCCTCAATTTCTGGTCTGACCCCGCTCTCTCCGTTCGTCCGAGCTTATATAGGGCTACCGCTCTTCCGTGAATAAAGGTAGAAACAGAACCGTTCTCCTGCAGATAAAGGTAGCACAAGTCGACGATGCCAGCGCCCTCTTTATTGTCACTTACACCACACTTCCCCGAACCGTTTATATGGACCTCGCTGAATAAATCTGACTATGGAAGAACAAACCATAATTCATACCTGACGTAATTGTTAAATATCAGCTTCCAACTCGCTCTGGTAAGCGAGAAATACAGGGCAATGCATTTCCGAGATCCGCCTTGCTCGACGTTGACGACACGGGTCAAGGTCGTTCTTTCACATTCCAACGTAGCACACGCTCCTGATTCAAACTGTTCTCTACACAAACGGGTAACCGTTACAGATGGGTGAAATTGAATATTTTTATTATTATTTATGTTTGACAAAGAAGACTTGTCTGGTTAATGTACCTTTGTGAGATGATGTTATGGTTCAAGGCTACATAAATACGTGACATCCAGCATTAATCAACCAGACGTTTGGGGAGATATTAATTCTGCTTGAAATTTGATAGGTTTCTATACTTGGCACTTCTAAACCATTGTGTGAACGAGCACCACTGATGCTCTGAGACACATCCAATCCGCTTTTGGTCACGTTCACATTTTAGCTGCCTTGTGGAGTGAAGATCGTTAACGTCGGACTGATGTAAATTTCTTCGTGAGAATCAAAGTTTTCTTGTTGGATTTTTCACCGTACAAGTTACCCGTACCAAGCACCAGGTACCAGGCACCGTACCCTTTTTCTTTGTATTTGATATCTTAAAGATTTCGAATTGAAACCCGAGAGCTTTCTTCAATTCGAAAACTTATAATTTCCGATTAAATTCACGAAGATATATATGTAGGCCTACGTCTATAGTATATATATATTGGCTAATGTGAACAACTTCAGTAAAGATCTTAAATAACAGCCAAATCTTGAGTACCAGTATTCAATCTTGAGTACCAGTATTCAATCTTGAGTACCAGTATTCAATCTTGAGTACCAGTATTCGATCTTGAGTACCAGTATTCGATCTTGAGTACCAGTATTCAATCTTGAGTACCAGTATTCAATCTTGAGTACCAGTATTCAATCTTGAGTACCAGTATTCAATCTTGAGTACCAGTATTCGATCTTGAGTACCAGTATTCAATCTTGAGTACCAGTATTCAATCTTGAGTACCAGTATTCGATCTTGAGTACCAGTATTCAATCTTGAGTACCAGTATTCGATCTTGAGTACCAGTATTCAATCTTGAGTACCAGTATTCAATCTTGAGTACCAGTATTCAATCTTGAGTACCAGTATTCAATCTTGAGTACCAGTATTCAATCTTGAGTACCAGTATTCAATCTTGAGTACCAGTATTCAATCTTGAGTACCAGTATTCAATCTTGAGTACCAGTATTCAAAACTGTTTGCTAAACATGTGTAGTAAACTATACTTACCTTGATGTGTGTTGGTTGATCAGTCTTGGCGATGAACAAAATATGTTCAATTTATACACAATATACGATTTATAAATAACAAAGACATATTGAGCAGCAAATAAGGTAATAGTACTAAATTAACCAGGACTTCTAAGATTGTTAATTGTCTTAACATTACGGTCGGTCATGTACATTTCTCTGTAGGCCTTGGGGGCATATAGACAATGACAGTATTCATATTTAGTGAAAACAGATGCTTTTATCCTAAATTATGTTTAATATTGACTAATGTTTCAATTTTCTGACTTTGGTTTTACTTGCTTCCTCCTTAAAGTGGAACCAATCAAGTTTTACCTTACCGGAAGAATTTAGACAATCTTAATTCAAATAAAGTACATACAATAGATGCGATCCGTTATAGGTTAGAATTATAGTATTGTAGTATTACAATACCCCATTGTTAATTGGACGTCTTCTTCAGTAGAGCCGTACCATGATATTGAGCGGGTCTGTCATCATAGCCATGTTATTATTAGGATTCCCCAATCACATTCATGACGTCATAACCTCTCTAAATAGCCCATGTATGAGCAAAGTTTTTAAAACGTTTTTAACGTTTTAACAATCGCATTCGGACTTCATCGATTTTGATCGACACAGGCAGTAAGAATCTTCAAGACAGAGACAGCAAATACGTCCAGTATACCTTGTACAAACATGGATAAGCAGATACTAAATGATTAGACGGTAGCACACGGCACCACGTCTTGTTCAACTAGGAGACAACTCAGATCCTTCTAGTATCGGACGATGCATATTTGTCGAGACCTATGAGCAACAAAACAGCGCGCCGTGTTTTAGACCCAAGTGAAATCAGAGGGTATATCTGACAGTAGGAGGTATACAATCAGATGGTATATCTGACAGTAGGAGATATACAATCAGAGGGTATATCCGACAGTAGGAGTATACAATCAGATGGTTATATCTGACAGTAGGAGGTATACAATCAGACGGTATATCTGACAGTAGGAGGTATACAACCAGAGGGTATATCCGACAGTAGGAGGCATACAACACAATCAGACGGTATATCTGACAGTAGGATGCATACAACCAGAGGGTATATCTGAGAGTAAGAGATATACAATCAGATGGTATACCTTACAGTAGGAGGTATACAATCAGAGAGTATATCTGACAGTAGGTGGTATACAATCAGAGGGTATATCTGACAGTAGAATGTATACAATCAGCTGGTATATCTGCCAGTAGGATGTATACAATCAGATGGTATATCTGGCAGTAGGATGTATACAATCAGAGGGTATATCTGAGAGTACGAGGTATACAATCAGATGGTATATCTGACAGTAGGATGTATACAATCAGAGGGTATATCTGACAGTAGGAGGTATACAATCAGAGGGTATATCTGACAGTAGGAGGTATACAATCAGAGGGTATATCTAACAGTAGGATGTATACAATCAGAGGGTATATCTGACAGTAGGAGGTATACAATCAGATGGTATATCTGACAGTAGGATGTATACAATCAGAGGATATATCTGACAGTAGGAGGTATACAATAAGATGGTATATCTGACAGTAGGATGTATACAATCAGATGGTATATCTTACAGTAGGAGGTATACAATCAGAGGGTATATCTGACAGTAGGATGTATACAATCAGATGATATATCTGACAGTAGGAGGTAAACAATCAGACGGTATATCTGACAGTAGGAGGTATACAATCAGATGGTATAGATGGCAGTAGGATGTATACAATCAGAGGGTATATCTGACAGTAGGAGGTATACAATCAGATGGTATATCTGACAGTAGGATGTATACAATCAGAGGGTATATCTGACAGTAGGAAGTATACAATCAGAGGGTATATCCGACAGTAGGAGGTATACAATCAGAGGGTATATCTGACAGTAGGAGGTATACAATCAGATGGTTATAACTGACAGCAGGAGGTATACAATCTGATGGTATATCTTACAGTAGGAGGTATGGAATCAGAGGGTATATCCGACAGTAGGAGGTATAGAAACAGAGGGTATATCTGACAGTAGGAGGTATACAATCAGATGGTATATCCGACAGTAGGAGGTATACAATCAGAGGGTATATCTGACAGTAGGAGGTATACAATCAGAGGGTATATCTTACAGTAGGAGGTATAGAATCAGAGGGTATATCTTACAGTAGGAGGTATAGAATCAGAGGGTATATCCGACAGTAGGAGGTATACAATCAGATGGTATATCCGACAGTAGGAGGTATACAATCAGATAGTTATATCTGACAGTAGGAGATATACAATCAGATGGTTAAATCTGACAGTAGGAGGTATACAATCTGGGGTATAACCGACAGTAGGAGGTATACAATCAGAGGGTATATCTGACAGTAGAATGTATACAATCAGCGGGTATATCTGACAGCAGGAGGTATACAATCAGAGGGTACATCTGGCAGTAGGAGGTATACAATCAGAGGGTATGTCTGAGAGTAGGAGGTTAACAATCAGAGGGTATTTCTGACAGTAGGAGGTATACAATCAGAGGGTATATCTAGCAGTAGAAGTATACACTCAGAGGGAATATCCGACAGTAGTAGGTATACAATCAGAGGGTATATCTGACAGTAGGAGGTATATAATCAGAGGGTATATCTGACAGTAGAAGTATACAATCAGAGGGTACATCCAACAGTAGGAGGTATACAATCAGATGGTATATCTGACAGTAGGAGGTATACAATCAGATGGTTATATCTGACAGTAGGAGGTATACAATCAGAGGGTTATATCTGACAGGTAGGATCTATAAAATCTGATGGTATATCTGACAGTAGGAGGTATACAATCTGAGGGTATATCCGACAGTAGGTGGTATACAATCAGATGGTTATATTTGACAGTAGGAGGTATACAATCAGATGGTTATATCTGACAGTAGGAGGTATATAATCTGGGAGTATATCCGACAGTGGGAGGTATACAATCTGAGGGTATATCAGATAGTGGGAGGTATACAATCTGATGGTTATATCTGACAGTAGGAGGTATACAATCAAATGGTATGTCTGGCAGTAGGAGGTATAGAATCATAGGGTATATCTGACAGTAGGAGGTATACAATCAGATGGTTATATCTGACAGTAGGAGGTATACAAACAAATGGTATGTCTGGCAGTAGAATGTATACAATCAGAGGGTATATCTGACAGCAGGAGGTATACAATCAGATCAGAGGGTACATCTGGGAGTAGGAGGTATACAATCAGAGGGTATATCTGAGAGTAGGAGGTTAACAATCAGAGGGTATATCTGACAGTAGGAGGTATACAATCAGAGGGTATTTCTGACAGTATGAGGTATACAATCAGAGGCTATATCTAGCAGTAGAAGTACACAATCAGAGGGTATATCCGACCATAGGAGGTATGCAATCAGATGGTTATATCTGACAGTAGTAGGTATACAATCAGAGGATATATCTGACAGTAGGAGGTATACAATCAGATGGTTATATCTGACAGTAGGAGGTGTACAATCAGAGGGTATATCTGACGGGAGGAGGTATACAATCAGATGGTATGTCTGACAGTAGGAGGTATAGAATCAGAGGGTATATCTGAGAGTAAGAGATATAGAATCAGAGGGTATATCTGACAGTAGGAGGTATACAATCAGATGGCATATTCGACAGTAGGAGGTATAAAATCAGAGGGTATATCCGACAGTAGGTGGTATACAATCAGATGGTTATATTTGACAGTAGGACGTATACAATCAGATGGTTATATCTGACAGTAGGAGGTATACAATCTGGGGGTATATCCGACAGTAGGAGGTATATAATCAGAGGGTATATCTGACAGTA
>JAVTVY010029512.1:0-125108 GCA_036873755.1 Hanleya hanleyi | reverse complement strand
GCCCCAAAAGGCTCACTTTCGCTACTACTCCTACTGATGACGTCACCGATGGCGTCACAGATGACGCGAACATCCCTCAAATCGGGGACAGCTGTGGACAGCCCTCAAATCGGGGTTTGCACCCCGAGAACTACAAGATGACATCTCCCACGACGCATTCGGACTGAGAATGGCCCCTCTCTACCCAAAATACCTTCCTGCACTGCCCCAAAATGCTCACTTTCGCTACTACTCGTACTGATGACGTTACCGATGGCGTCACAGATGACGCGAACATCTCTCAAATCGGGGTCTACATCCCGAGAGCTACAAAATGACACCTCCCACGACAATCGGACCAGGGATGGTCCATCTCTACACCAAATACCTTCCTTCACTGCCCCAAAATGCACACTTTCGCTACTACTCGTACTGATGACGTCACCAATGACGTCACAGATGCTGTGAACAGCCCTCAAATCGGGGTCTACATCCCGAGAGCTACAAAATGACACCTCCCACGACAATCGGACCAGGGATGGTCCATCTCTACACCAAATACCTTCCTTCACTGCCCCAAAATGCACACTTTCGCTACTACTCGTACTGATGACGTCATCGATGACGTCACAGATGCTGTGAACAGCCCGAAATCGGGGTCTACATCCCGAGAGCTACAAAAGGACACCTCCCAGGACGCATTCGGACCAAGGATGGTCCATCTCGACCCCAAATACCTTCCTTCACTGCCCCAAAATGTCCACTTTACTTACTACAACCAACTGCGCATGCGCAGATTGACGCGACTTACATTTAAACCACGCCATTCTGACTCTACCCCACACAAGCTTCACTTTGACTCCTTGCACGACCCATTCGGACCAAAGATGGTCCCTCTCTACCCCAAACACACACCCACATACCCCCCAAAATGCCTGCTTTCTATACTACGGCCAGGCTGCGCATGCGCAGAATGACCCTATTTCTACCCCACACCCACGCCATCAGATGCTCTATTACATATGCTTCACATTGATACCTCACACGACCCATTCGAACCGTGAATAGCCCATCTCTACCCCAAACACACCCACACACACCCCCAAAAATGGCTGCTTTCTATACTACGGCCAGGCTGCGCATGCGCCGAATATTGACAACGTACGAACCGTTAGTGTAGTCAAGTGCTCCTGCATGAGAGCTTCAAAATAAGACCTCATACGACACCATTGGACCATTAGGGACTCACCTAGACCCCAACACGTCCACCCAGTATGGATTTATACATACATTGGGCTTATACCCCAGTATAGCCAGCCTATGGGGCTATAGACAGACCTCGAACTTTTTCAAAAATTTCACCGTTTCGTACCGGGACACTTCCTATCATGTTTGTCTTGACGAGACTAAGAAAACAAATCCAAACAACCATACCGCAAATGTATAGAAGTAGGTTTCCCAGTGGGACAAACATTGGTCCTATACCCCCATAACCCGTATATGGGTCTATAAGGGTCTCCCTGAACTTTTTAAAAAAAAATCACCGTTTCGTGGCGGAACACTTCCTGTCATGTTCTAAATGACGAGACTAAGAAAACAAATCCAAACAACCATACCGCAAATGTATAGAAGTAGGTTTCCCAGTGGGACAAACATTGGTCCTATATACCCCTAGTATGGGACTATATGGGGCTATATGGTACTTTTCCAAAAATTTCACCGTTTCGTGCCGGGACACTTCCTATCATGTTTGTCTTGACGAGACTAAGAAAACAAATCCAAACAACCATACCGCAAATGTCGAGAAGTAGTTTTCCCAGGATGGTCCTATACCCCCATATAGCCAGCCTATAGGTCTATATACAGACCTCGGTGACTTTTTCCAAAAATTTCGTGCCGGGACCCTTCCCATTGTCATTTTCTTGGCGAGACGAGAAAAACGCGACCCCACAACCTATACCGCAAATGTCGAGAAGTAGGTTTCCCAGGATGGTCCTAAACCCCCCAATACCCCATATAGGCATTTTCCCGTAATTTAGGATAAAGTCCGTGTTTTTCAGGAAAAATTTTACATACACCCACCCTGGAACTAGGGGGAGATAACTCTATTGATAGGCAAGCCCCGTTAAGCCCGGCGACCAATATTAGCCCTTTTGGCTAGGGTTGATAGGTGTTTTCCCGGATTTTTCGATAAAGTCCGTGTTCCGCTTTTTTTTCTGGAGAAAGTTTTACATGCACCCACCCATGACTGGATGCCCCTCCACATAGGCTTCACATTGATACCTCATACAACTCCATCGGCCCATTAGGGGCTCCCCTAGATCCCAAAACGTCTATTTCCATACCCTTTTCCCACAATTCCCTGTCTGCGCATGCGTAGAATGGTGACAACGCTCGAGCCACTAGTCCAGTCAGATGCCCCCTCACATAGGCTTCATATTGATACCTCATACGACTTCATCGGCCCATTGACTTGATAGGCAGGCCCCGATAAGCCCGGGGACCAATATTAGCCCTTTTGGCTAGGGTTGATAGGTGTTTTCCCGGATTTTTCGATAAAGTCCGTGTTCCGCTTTTTTTTCTGGAGAAAGTTTTACATGCACCCACCCATGACTGGATGCCCCTCCACATAGGCTTCACATTGATACCTCATACAACTCCATCGGCCCATTAGGGGCTCCCCTAGATCCCAAAACGTCTATTTCCATACCCTTTTCCCACAATTCCCTGTCTGCGCATGCGTAGAATGGTGACAACGCTCGAGCCACTAGTCCAGTCAGATGCCCCCTCACATAGGCTTCATATTGATACCTCATACGACTCCATCGGCCCATTAGGGGCTCCCCTAGATCCCAAAACGTCTATTTCCATACCCTTTTCCCACAATTCCCTGTCTGCGCATGCGCAGAATGGTGAGCCGCGAGCCGCTAGTCCAGTCAGATGCCCCTTCACGAATGCTTCACTTTGATACCTCATACAATTCCATCGGCCCATTAGGGGCTCCCCTAGCTCCAAAACGTCTATTTTCATACCCTTTGGCCACCGCGCATGCGCAGAATGCCGATATTTCAATCCCACACCCAGCCCATCAGATGCCTCTTCACGAATGCTTCACTTTGTTACCTCACTCGACCCCATTGGACCATTAGTGGCTCCCCTAGCTCCAAAACGTCTAATTTCATACCCTTTGGCCACCGCGCATGCGCAGAATGCCGATATTTCAACCCCACACCCAGCCCATCAGATGCCCCATCACGAATGCTTCACTTTGATACCTCACTCGACCCAATCGGTCCACTACGGACCCACCTAGGTCACATAACGGCTATTTAGGTATTCCCCGTATAGGCCAGTGTGCCAGTATGGGCCATATAGTAGACATATATATGCTATTTTCAACGTTGGTTTGTATCATATGACTCATGGCCTAATGGATAATGTGTCTGCCTCTAGATAAAGCGACCCGTGTTCAATTCCCAGTAGGACCCTTTCATTGTATGATGAAACCGAGGGTTCCCCACTTGCCATTTAACATGGGCAAATAGATGGCGATATTGTCGGGGACCCTGTACAGGCCATTGATGCTTCGGAAGGGCAGATAAAGGCTATCTATTGTCCCGGAGAGGGCCGGACATTACCGGAGATTGCCGAACGTGCCGCCATCTTGAACCAGAAGGCAGACGTCGCCATCTTGGATATGTCCCATAATGCACCGGGTCAAATACTCGCTTCTGATTGGCTGAGAGCTCTGTGACGTCATCGATGACGTCATCTCATTTGCATAAATACGACAGAATCGGGTTTTTATATACTACTTACCCCCTTCTGATCAAAACCATGCAAACATCCGTATTTTGTTTCTAATTATAGCAGTGACACTTCGCTCAGACACCCGCCTTGAAATGATCTGCACACGTGTGAACAATTCTCAGCTGAACAAGTTTTAGCAAGTTTTTAAAGTTTAAATTGGACAAGATCAATAGTTTTTATGAAATTTAAATTGAAAAATGGACGCCATGGTTTTCAGTTGAATTTTTTAAAATTGAGATATATTCTGCACAGTAGCAGCCAACCACCTCGCTGGGGGTCTAATAACACCCCAGCCACCAGTCAGATTTTTGGACCGGATTCGGGGCCTTCGCGCACATCGCCGGAAGTGACATCATATATAGTAAAATAGATGTTTAACGAAAATTTTGATTACTTTTCAAGTCTGCATAATACCTCCGTTGACCTAGCGTTAAAAAGAATTATCTGGAGATAATTTTCCCTGCTTATCTGGACAGAGCATATGAAAAGTAGTTCGCTCATGTGCAACACTAAAGGAGTCGTTTGGTCGGATTCAAACTGAACCGTGCGTTGGTTGGTTTCCCCTATACGTCATAGCAACGTAGTAAAGGTCAACTTCCGCTATTGGAGGCAGGGATGTTATTGGAGCCTGCGAAATGGAGCATGCGCTGTGGGGAGGTTGAGTAGCAGCGTCGGTTATACAAATCATATAGTTGGAATCCCTACGATGTACGCTTTGATAAAATATATAGTTTATTATGGTTATCTTGTATATTCATTAATACAGACGACAGATTTTCATGGAGCTGCAAATACTGTCTCTAACGGCATAGCTATCCTTAATGGGTGGTAAAAGAACAGTAACATAAATATGGTGAAAACAGAAGGAACCCCTCGAGTGCTGTGTTTGTGAAATGAACAGTACTTGCTGATTTCAAGGGTTTGTATAGTTTTGTTCGTTTCTTTCAAATGAATTTTGCAGGTTTTTCTTTTTTAGATGTCCACTGTGCGCATATATGTATTGGAATGTTCATATATATATGTTAGGTGAATCATTGATTCATTTGTATGAGATAGCCATCCTCCCCACAGCGCATGCTCCATTTCGCAGGCTCATTTATCATCCCTGCCTCCAATAGCGGAAGTTGACCTTTAATACGTTGCTATGACGTATAGGGGAAACCCCACGTACGCACGGTTCAGTTTGAATCCGACCGAACAACTCATTCAGTGTTGCACATGAGCGAGTTACTTTTCATATGCTCTGTCCAGATAAACAGGGAAAATAATCTCCAGATAATTCTTTTTAAAGCTAGGTTAACAGAGGTATTATATAGACTTGAAAAGTAATCGAAATTTTCGGCAAACATCTATTTTACTATATATGATGTCATTTCCGGCGATGTGCGCGAAGGCCCCGAATCCGGTCCAAAAATTTGACTGCTGGCTGGAGTATTATGAAACCCCAGCGAGGTGTTTGTGAGATAGTAAGAGATGAAACTTACACTTCGATCAATAGTTCACCACGTGTGCTTATAGTTTATGCTTCACTGATACAATTTTGTCAAATATCTCATGAGTTTATTCGCGCAAATTGTATGGCCTACATATTGAAAATTTGTTTCCAAAATGGCTACCTGTAACCGTCCGAATGTAGCAAAGGTAATTACAGATTCTACTAGGTCGCACTCTAGTTGCAGCATTTCGCAATTTGAATATTCAACCAACTCCCTCAATTAAACTTTGTAAATTTTATGGACATCGTCGCAAGACAGATGATCCTACCCTCAAAGAGTGGCTAGAAGAGGTTCATGCCAGGCCACTAAACGGAAATCACTAAGCCACTATGTTGGCCCAATTTTACTCAACTGACAGATGTATGGAGAAAGTTCGGCCCATCTGTAAGTGTTCAGTCGTTAAACAGTACTTTCCACGAACATAGGCAAATAAAATAAGAGAGTTTGGTGGACTATTGTCGTGCGCTGATGCGATTGTATTCTCGGATGGGGAGATGCTGAAGAGCGAAATGCCCGAAACTGAGAGTAAATGCACTGAAAGAATAGTTTGTCCGTGGAGCACGCGACACAGGAATATTATGAAGAGTGCTCCGACGTACTGAAATGACCTATGCAAAGATATCTTTCATTGACATAGCGTGAAATAGCGTTATCTTTCTTCAAAGAGTTGATATATGGGTAGTCGAACGGCACAGCAAGGACAGTAACTGTGGAAGATTTTCATGAAGAAGGAGTTAAAGACGAATGAGAATCTGTCGGCAAGGTGAACAATGCGAAAACGACCGGTAGATGCGATCCTGTAATTTGACATCCTGTGGTCCAGTACTTGGCCACAGGCCAAAGTCAAATTCAAAATTGACTTCAACCGGTAGCTGAGTATCAATCTCCGGTCAGATGCAGAATTTACCCCATATAGTAACCAGGGTATGGCACATGTAAATGGGGACGAAGATAGTACTGGTCGGCACTTACTACTGAGATCAGGGTCATTGCTGCAAATATACGGGGCACATCAAAAGAAAGTGCCCTAAGCTCTCGTGGAAGTGATATCTGGGGCAGTGACACTAGTTATTCTGAAAATGTACTCTTAAAAGGAGACACTGATAAGCTAGTTGCATCTGACTCGACACTGTCCCGTAACAATTAAATGTATAATTGTTTGTATAAGGAAATATGGCAAACGAAGGTGTGTGTACACACTCAGTGTTTCGGATAATTTTAGAGCTGGAATACCGCTCTTCGTAAATCCTCCTCAGGAGCCAACGATGACTAAAAATCCTGGCTTTTATTGAGCCTAGATTTTAGATTTTTGTAGAATTTCCCCTAAGTTTTTGCCTCGCCCGTATGTGATTTGGGGTGGAAATGGGAATACTCTTTTGACGTTTGTATTTCTGTCAGTCCAATACTTATTGAGTATACTTCTCAGGTTTGCCCTCTTGGGGTGGAAGGTAGTAATAAACCGCAGAGATCTGTGTTGCAGACTTGATTTTCATCCTTTATTTTACGTTTGAGTAAGCAGACGTGGTTAGCAAAGTCAACTTTGCTCATATTTTTATCTATTTCGGAGATTTTGTAACCTCTGAGTAGAAGTTTGGATTTGAAGATTTCTGATTTTTCTTCAAAGTCCAAAACATTATTAAAGTTTCGAACATACCTGGTTGTTTCACCAGTGATGAAAGATTTGAAACAGGACGTGTGGTGTGCTATATGTCTCCGTAGGCTTTGAATAACACTTGATATCAAGAATGGATTCAATGCTGTATCTATGCCCTTTGAATACCGTAGTGTCGAGGACGTTTGCCTCTTGGTCAGAAATTTCATAAGTGAATTTCAGTAACAGATGTGCATTATTTGCAATTTCAAAGAAGCTTTCAGCCTCAGCTAAACTTCCAGAGTATAGCATTATCCCATCGTCACGAAATCTCTTGTGAAGAGATATATTGTGTCGGTATGGGAACTGGTCCAGAAGTTTATTTATGTGCCTAAATACAGCGAGGTCACATAATTCAGGGGAGGGGACTGCCCCTTGTGGTGCACCCACAATTTGTCTGTTTTTGTCATTGAAACAAAATTCATCTTTCGTATAGAATCAGTTTACTGATTTCTATTAGTGTGTCGACTGTAGGTCTTTGAACATCATTTTCAATGTCTGGGTGTGACAAGAGATTAGCTTGAAGGGCTTCAAGTATTTCATCAAATCCAAGATTTGTGTATAATGATGTAATATCATAGGTAATAATGAGCGTTTGCTCGGAAATATGGTGCTTCTCAATTTCATTGATGAAATGAGTCGTGTCAGATAGATATGTGTCTTGCGTTCTCACTAAGGGCAGTAAGAATTAGTCAAGAAAGCGCCCCAATCTTTCTGTTGGGGAGCCACATTGAGAAATAATCAGCCGTCCAGGAATCTTAATGTCCTGTGGCAGTATTGGATTGATGGGATCCATGGTTTTAAGTATACATGGATTCCATTTTATATATTTTCGGTAGAAAATATAAGGTTGGAATCTTGGCGGATATATCCGAAAGATATTTAAAACTCTTTCTGCTTAATTGGTTATTAGCATTCATTTTTGATACGATATTTCTGACCAGTTGTTTGGTTGCATTATTATCTATATCGTTCATTTCAATATAGTGGACTCCGTAATAAAGCTGTCTGTGAGCTTCATTAATGTAGTCATCCCGGTTTAAAATAAGTTTTTTTTTTTGTCCGCTCGTGTATAGATTATCTGTAGATCTTTAGATTTCAGTTTTTGTAGGGAGGCCCTTTCGCCTGGCGTAAGGTTGCTCATATGAATATATTTATGTTCTTTATTTGAGATGAGCATTTTTGTTGCATAGAGATAGTCCTCTACATTATTTTCAGCAAGAGGAGGAGTGAAGTCCGAGGTTTTTTTTGAATGGCTCAGGACTAAAGCTGTCTCGTTCATGTAGAAGAGATTGAATTCTGGCACATCTCTCAAATGACTTGAAGTCTGACATGAGAGCATTGGTGCTAATGTTGAGTCTGAGTCTACACCAGTTTATTGTGGGTGCGGCTCCATAGGTCAGATTTTTCTGAACTTTTGCAAAAATATAGGAGATATAGGAGGTTTTGAACAAATATAGGAAAATATAGGAGAATCTGAAAAATATAGGAAAATATAGGAAATATAGGAGAATCTGAAAAATATAGGAAATATAGGAGCACTCTGAGGCCTGATGTCATCGTCAGGGATGGTAGCTTATAACAGGTTTTATGTGTATAAATACGTTTTACAGAAGCAATTCAAAGACAATCAACCACTCAAACATACTAAACAATGAGTACTGTTTTAACCAATGAAATCAACTAAAAATGAAAATAACCAGAGATGTAGCAAATGAAAGGAATTGAGAGGATATTCATCGGAAAAGTGTGAGTTCTTTAGATGCTTTTGAGACCACAATTCAATTGTGGATTTTCTCGCCTGATAGCAAGGTATTCATTGAAATGGAGGGTGTTCAAGTGGTTAGCTTTGTCAATAATCTTTTTAACAATTTTTACATTTTAACAAAACAAATTCTGCTAATTGTTCAGCTGGCACAGTGGCTTGGTGGTTTTCTAGATCGAA
This sequence comes from Hanleya hanleyi, assembly GCA_036873755.1. NCBI lineage: Eukaryota > Metazoa > Mollusca > Polyplacophora > Lepidopleurida > Hanleyidae > Hanleya > Hanleya hanleyi. The sequence continues at coordinate 116,227 of JAVTVY010029512.1, read as the reverse complement.
CAGGTCTTCAAATTGTTGTTTAAACAGCGGACATGTATATATGTGGGTAAGAATTGCACTACTGGAATTTCCGTGAACATATTGTTTAAGGTGAATGAATAGACACCTATCAGTTCCACCTATGTAAGTGTGTTTACAACCAGGCCAATAAACTTACAAACAACATCACTTTTATACTTAAGAGGTACAGGGTATTCGTTGTTAAGAAAACAATTGTTTTTGTGGTTTACCACATGACAATTATGTTCGCAGGCCCACTTAACAGTTTTAGTAATTTTACCCATACATTTTCTTGCTATGCATTCACCTTGTTTGCCAACATACGGCAAATTCCAATTTGCGATAAAAGTGAAATTTTCACCCACATACATAAATGTGAGGTGTTCCAACAACAATTTGAAGAATTGTTGCTGTAAAACTTACATGTAGACATGAAACATGTTGTAAAATACCATCCTTGGCGATGACATGAATAAATATTGATCTACAACAATCTGAGTAGCTAGCAGGTCCTCCGCCAAGTAGCCTGTTTGAGAGCATGCAGCATATACGCTTCCAATATCTCCTTAAATATAACTTGGAAAGTTGATATGTGTATGTGGAAAGAGACGTTCATCTGGAATTGTTGAGACAATTTGAGGAGGTTTGGGAAGCAGTAATGGGTAGTGTAACACTGGAATGTAAGTCTGTAGTTGTATATGGATTTGTGGATGGCGAGGTTTATAAATCGATGAGTGGAATAGATCAAGATATCGCATTCACAACACAGATGGGTACAATATGGGTGAGTGAAATCCAAGATGGTCAATGGCAGCCATCTTGGATTACATACTACCTCAATGAAAATCAATACCAATCGCTGTCTAACTGATGTGAAGCACCGTCTCGAGTTTGAAGTTGATTGGTCAAATTGTTGTCGAGATATCACGTTCACAAGATCCGAGACGGATGGAATCCAATATCGTCAATGGCAGCCATCTTGGATTATGTACCTCAGTGAAAATCAATACCAATGGCCGTCTAATTGATGTGAAGCACATTCTCAAGTTTGAAGTCGATTGGTCGAACTGTTCTCGAGATATCGCGTTCACAAGATGTGGGATGGACAGAATCCAATATGGTCAATGGCAGCCATCTTGGATTATGTACCTCAGTGAAAACCAATACCAATGGCCGTCTAACTGATGTGAAAAACCTTCCCAAGTTTGAAGTCGATTGGTTGATTTGTTTTTGAGATATCGTGTTAACAAGATGTGGAACGGAGTGAATCCAATATGGTCCATGGCAGCCATCTTGGATTACGTATCTCAGTGAAAATCAAAACCAATGGCCGTTTAACTGATGCGAAGCACATTCTCAAGTTTGAAGTGGATTGGTCAAACTGTTGTCGAGATATCGCGTTCACAAGATGTGGGATGGACAGAATCCAATATGGTCAATGGCAGCCATCTTGGATTACGTACCTCAGTGAAAATCAATACCAATGGCCGTCTAACTGATGTGAAGAACCTTCCCAAGTTTGAAGTCGATTGGTTGAATTGTTCTCGAGATATCGCGTTCACAAGATCTGGGACGGATGGAATCCAATATGGTCAATGGCAGCCATCTTGGATTACGTACCTCAGTGAAAATCAATACCAATGGCCGTTTGACTGATGTGAACAACCTTCCCAAGCTTGAAGTTGATTGGTGGAATTGTTCTTGAGATATCGCGTTCACAAGATGTGGGACGAACAGAATCCAATATGGTCGATGGCGGCCATCTTGGATTACGTACTTCAGTGAAAATCAATACCAATGGCCGTCTAACTGATGTGAAGCACCTTCTCAAGTTTGAAGTCGATTGGTCGAATTGTTCTTGAGATATCGCGTTCACAAGATGTGGGACGGACAGAATCCAATATGGTCGATGGCGGCCATCTTGGATTACGTACCTCAGTGAAAATCAATACCAATGGCCGTCTAACTGATGTGAAGCACCTTAAGTCTGAAGTCGATTGGTCGAATTGTTCTCAAGATATCGCGTTCACAAGATGTGGGACGGACGGACGGATGGAAGGACGGATGGAAGGACGGACGGAGGGACGGACGGACGGCTAGCATTTCCAAGTCCTCCCACCACTTCGTGGCGGAGGACAAAAAGCTTTTCGCTAATATTTTCGGAGTCACCATCCTCCTGTTTTATACCAAGTTAATCAGTGGAACCTAGCGCTCTCTATTTAAGAGCATCATATAAAAGACGCCGGAGAACTGACAAGCAGTTATATGAACCAAAGACCATTATTCTGACTGCATATCTAAAAACATCACAAGAACAATAAATGATCCCTGGATCATTTGTATCTCAGCGATGCGTTTTTGTACCTGTTCATGTGGATTTCTTGAAAGACATGCCGTCATTTTCATCTGACGACGATACAGCTCACCAATCCCCAGTGTATGAGTTGTCACAGCGACACAGCTCACCAATTACCAATATACGAGTTGTCAGAGCATTTCCTCTAGATTTGTAGATTTGTATCTAATACCGCTTATGCCGGTGCTAGGGGCCGTGTGGTCATGTCAGCCAAGTTGCCACATGAACAGGTACAATAAAGCGTACCTGAGATACAACACTTATCACGAATCGTTAAATTCTTGGTATGTGCTTTAGAATAGGTTAACCAGAAGACTATATTGTGGCTCTGTTAATATGTCGGCACCTCTTCCCACTTTCCTTATATGTGTTGTACTGACCACACGGTCCATAGCATCGGCTTGAATGGTATTAGATACAAATATCCGAGAGCAATGATGTTATAGCCCTGCCAAGTCATCTGATGGAAAATGATGAACTATGCCACTGTTAGATTAAAGAAACGGCCGAAACGGGAAACATACGAGTAGAATTGCAAGATCATATTCAGAACACAAGTCTGTGAGACCAGACACTGAACCAGGGAGTCATTTTCCACCATGGGGCAAGCCTTCGGGACGAAACGTCCACCAGCAGAATCTCACCACATACACAATGAATGAAACGCAACATATAAACGTGGTGGGAAAAGATTCTGGAGTATTGACAAGAAATCATATGACTCTACAGGCTAATGTTTTTAGTGTCTGCCTCTTCTACAAATACTACACTTGACTCAGACGGATTACTAAGAAACCTTTCTCCCTGCTCCTGGGAGAACGACTCCTCTGGCGGAGTCATTTTACCGTTTATAGATTGGGCATGATTGCAAGAAGTGGCCCTCTTTATCACACATAAAGCGATGATGATTTGTTAAACCTCCCTTGGTAGGATTTCTTGTGACTTTGCATCTTCTCCAATCTCTCTAAGAAGTCTTGACAGGTTGGTGTTTCACGCGTTGCTCCATTAGCATCATCCACCACAGACATTTTTCGTATCCTTATCACCAATAAGGGATTCAGACTTTTTCACTTCATCAACATCTTCGCCTGCCATCCCGCATTCCTTTTCGAAATAGCGACATTTCCTCTGAATGAAGATGCACATGTAGAGCTGGTTGAGGGTGATTGCTTCTTGTACCTCTAGAGGTAGCCGTGGATGAGCCTTCTGAGCTTTTGCCTGAGATCATCACGCAGCTCTGAAGTGGTTTTACGCGGCTGGCATGACCTGTCTTCCACCTTGGGGAGCCATCAACTTTGTTACCCACTGCTGTCAAACCGCATTTAAATCTTCCAGGACAAAATCATGAAGGGTCGCTAATACTCCGTCTGTAATCCTATATAGGACTTGCAGGCCCTCTCGTACGCGCTGAAGGCATCAGGCCCTTTTCCTTGTTGCTCAATTTGTTAGCTCTGCACAGTCGTGGAAGTGGGAGTCGTACTCCTCCCTATTCAGTTCTACCATCACATGACTCTGGCTCGATTTTCATTCTGGAAGAGTATTTCCGTCAGGCACATCGCTAAAATCACCTTCACCGTCATCCTCGCGACTATCTGTAGGAATGCATCCTTGCCCAATATTTTCTTGTTCTTTACACTTAATCTCAACTTCTTTATCACAGTTTTCTGACTGCAACTTATCTACGTAAAGAGGCTATTGTTGTGATGGTGAATCTCTGTGAATTGTGATTGTGAATAATGCTGTGTACGGTCATAGATGTGTGTGCGGTTTACCAAGAGGCAATTTCATTGAGCAAGCGACTCTCATGGACCGCATATTATTACTTTATAGGACATCAATGAACTTTGTGCCACTGAACACCAATACATTATGAAGTCTCCCTAGGTAATTGGGCCCGGTACATGAAATAACTGTACTGGAGTTTTATATGGAGAGATATTACGGAGAAATGGTAGTCAGTTTATAGAGTTCAGGTTGCTGAAGGCTCATCCGAGGGAAACTCGAGTGCAGAAAACGAGAAACCCACATTATGGGATCGTATTTTGATATCCACGCTGTGGCGTTCGAGGATATGGGGTTTTCACCGCAGAGGCTCTGAAAATGCTGTCCAAATGCGAAAATAGCTGTTCCAGGATATGTTGTCATTACAATATCCTGGACTGCCCAAAGACGCATAGAGATGGATCAGGGCGAATGGACGATCGTTGAACATGAACGAGAGCAAACATGACCGAAGATTGGCAGTAGTTTGTAACTACAAGGGTAGTTTCGCAAACGTGGCTCTGTTCAGACAAGAGCAGCAGACGATGTGTCCGATACACAGACGATAGCATACCTGAATTATAAACACACCCAAGGCGTATATCCCAGTCTGGATGTGATGTAATGGAGGGGGTAATAAAATGCGCAATCTGGTTGGAGTTTTTTTCACCTCTCTGTCTCTCATCTGATTTCGTTATGTTAATACGAGCATCAAGGCTTAACGATGGGCACTGAATGTCAGTTCCATAGGACATGACATGACATGACCTCACTGGGGCGTTGAAGCGTTAATATAGGCATTGGTGAGCGTTACTGAAAAATTACCCTGTAACATACAGAACAAGTAACTCGACCGAGGTACCTACCCACAACACACCACATATCACTAGTTACCAATAGGACTCCGTGTATAGCGGTGTACATATCATCAGTCCGAGTCCGCCCGTATTCTTGCTTTCTCTACTACTGATGACGTCAGTCACGTGACTGGAAGTGACTTCGCACTGGGCCTGATACAAATCACATTTGCTCTAAGATTACGCCTCCTCAAATTCTCTGGGATTTCCACTTGTTATACTACTGATGTCCAGAGAAATTGGCTTTGCTTAGCGATGATTCGACACTCAATGAGCTGGGTTCAAGGGCCTAACTTTTGCATCCTTAGAAAAAAAGCTGCTGTTTTGGAATAATTCTCAGTCCCAATGACAGATGTTACACTATCATAGCATTAGAAAAACTGGTCCTGCACGTTTTCCTCTATAACAATGCATACAAAACATATCTCGACCATGCTTAAAATGCATTATAGTTCACTTCTAATACTGGGGCACCAGAAGACAAACTGGAAGTGTCAGCTGATTGGTTACCTAAGCCAAAATTGACAGGGAGTAAGGGTCCGAGTACCGTACCCCAAGGTTTCCGTCAAGTCTCGTCATTACCTTTCAAACCCAAAGTTGATGGTAAAGCCCTCGGAGTCTTATATTGAGGTACAACTTGAAAACATGAGCTTATCCAAGAATCACACATGTTGACCATCTTGTTTTAAAAGTAATCTTCTTCGTATGAATGCGAGGATTTAAAAGAAATAACATGGATTTCGATGCGACTTTATAGGGTTCATGCTAACATGCTATGATCTTTGAAATAAATTTAAAAGGTGAAAATTCTACTTCTTTGCTTATATTTTCACCGCGGGTGATGCGATTGAAATTAGCCAAAAATATGGAGGAGACAATAGAGGTTAAAGCCAAAATCGTGTTAGTAGGTAGAAGAAAGCCTTAAATCCAAAGTGTAGGAAGCTCAATCTTAATAAATTAATATCCTGTCAATGCTCCCCAATAGCATATGTCGCTATGTAGGATCTATTTATTGTTCAGAGCGCCCAACATCCCGGTCGCAATTGAACTACTTGACTTGCAGTCGGGGAGGGGGGGATTGGGTCAGGGACAATGTCTTCGCTTTAACCCAAGGTTCATGCCAAGGACCAGTCCAGATTTCTACCCCGCATTTATATAATGTCAAACTGGCAGTAGGGCAACATCAGAAGATGGCGTAATCGCGAATCAAATGATGGCATAATCTCGAATCAATGCTTCATGCCGGTCTACTTCAAGATGAAGTTATCGCATAACCTCAAGACTCGGTGCCTGTCAAGAACTCGGGCGTCTTCGGCTGAGCGAACCAAAAGCCCCTAGCATTATGTTCCCTTCAAAGCACTATAAAGAGTTCTCGGGATTGGCCGACACACGCATTACTGTAAGCCAGCTAGATCCCACAAGCGGCATAATATCCAAATTGGGGGAGCAGATAGGATTTAATTTTAATTAGATTGAGGGAGGCTGAAAATGAAGTGTAAATTTGAGTTTTCGGTCAGATAGGTGAGATTTTAATTGTTGGTGAGAGTTCTGGGAGATATATTTAGTTCATTATCCATTCTCAAATGATGTGAATGCTCAATGGTCTATCAATGTCGGTGCCCTGGGATGTCTGGTGACTGTCATTTTCCAAGCCTAACAAATGGTTCTTGTGGAGGCTAAGAATGTTCGCTGGCGAAGAGTGTCCGGTTCCTACCTTCTAGCCCAGCTAGGACAATTTTCTTCACATCGGGGACAAGTTTCCGTCCCTGGTTCCAACAGAAAAGGATATGAAAAGGGACATTAATCAGCAGTACATTCTTATCCACCGGCCCACTTCAAGATGAAGTTATCCCATAACCCCAAGACTCAGTGCCTGTCAAAAACTCTGAACATACCAAACATGAACATATTTCTTTGTTAAATTATCTAATATTTCGGTCTGGTAATCCATTTGCAACTTATTGGGGATCTTCTCTGAACTTCGCCATGTTCTCTCCATGATCTCCAACGTTGTCGATTGGATAACGGAAGCGATTTTTTTCCGCTTTCTATCTTTAGGATCACTACAGGCCTACTTCGAAGTTGATGTCCTGATCTAAGATGTTATAGTGGTAGTCCAAAATATCCCGATAACAAAGTGACCTGTTGGACCAGCCAAATGGCCATTAAGTATAGTAAGGTATAGAATAAAGACAACTCGGATTACATGATGAATATATATAATGCAAGTTCTTTAAATGTGCACGTGCATAGGTTTTCTTAAGCCATATAAAGAAACAGTTACTCCAAACAAATATTTACAAGCAACATGCAGACATACAATGTGTCAGTCTCACAATCTCGCGCCAGTAACGACTTCTCTAATGGCGTGTTCATACGACCTGTGCCCATCGCGGTGCGATGGAGTGCCCAAGTACATCCATCCATCCATCCAATAAAGCACTTTCTGTCAGAACATCTTGAATTCGAGTTACACATAGAACTGCTGTATTCGACCCAATATCGGTAGTTGATGTCGACCAGTATAGTAGTTTTATCTATCCATCAGCATATATTCCGGACCGATCATTTAGAGAGATGAATTCAGATTCTGCACATGATATTCGGGCTGTGTATTCACAAGTCCAAATTAATTTTATTGAATATAACTTTCAAAAGAAAGGTTTATATTCATAATAGTGATCGTGACCTTTCGCCCAATATAATTTATAATGTATTTTGCAATTCATCTTCATGAACCTTTCCCCCACATAGATAATGTACCCGTGGCAAAAGTATATGACAATATATATACTATGTATAAGCAAACTATAAAGCAAAACTGATTCCTTTGGCCCCAAGCGAAGAAATATCAACATATATATTCAACTATATTGCCAGAGATAAATAACAAACAGGAGTCAAAAACAAAACAAAGATGAAATCATTCTAAGTCATACCATGATCATTATGTCATTTAAATTCACAATGGGCTTGAGTGATTCGTCAATTGCGTTAAATCCTCTAAACCTAATACTTCAATCACAGGACGTGAAATTTCCTTCAATCAAAATCAATCTGAAGGTGATCAAATTTGTTACAACATGACATTAATAAAATTGTCCAAAACCAAGCTGATAATCCATTATTTCTTAGTTCAAGGCCAAACACAGGTTTTAAATTTGGGTACTGACAGCCCCTTCAAATTTGGGATAAAAATTAAAAATATATTATAACAAAGGAAATATGGAAAACATTATGAAGAAACCCCCCAAAATAATAAAGGTTTTAAGACTCTCAATCCCTAAACTTGCAAAAGAATGTAGATTTCAATAATATTTTAAAACAGAAAATCTGTAATTTGGGGGTTTTCTGTCATTTTCTGTTATTTGGGTACTGGTTAACAGTATGAATTTGGTCCTGTGTATGCCACTGCAGTTATTATGATGATTTTAGAGGGGGATCAGATTTACTAGAATGACATTGTATTTTGACCATAAAAATGGGGGCGACTGAATTTTAATATTACGATTGAATTATTCCTGCCACTTATATATGATGGTGAAACGAGCATGTCATTCTTATCTCCACAAGGCAACACAAGCAGCCTTGGAATTTTGGGTAGAACAGAAGATCATTGGTGAACACCAATTCTCAAGTATTTCCATGGAGGGGGGGGGGGGGGAGATTTGACTTAATGTCACACTCAAGATTGTTTCACTCATGTTCCATGGGAAATCTCATTAAAATATTATTTGATATCATGACAACAGTCTTATCATAAAACAAATGTAGCTCCAGAATAAGACACTGTGAATGTGCACAATATTATATATTTTTTAGTTTAAACCAACTAGCAGAACAAGTACCCTCTAAGCGGGCATGAATGTCACAAATTTGGTTTAAACATATTCAATGTGAAAGGAGGCCAGGAGCACTTTCGACCTTGACCTCCCCTCTATCTTCTTTAGTCCTTACATATATAATCTAATTCTATGTTGTCCATGCTGCATAAAATTAAGAGTACTAGTATATCAGACAATTTTCCATAAATTAGTACATATATATATGCAAGAAAGAGAGGATACAATCCTTCACATAAGCATGTGATATCGTGAAACATCAGCTTTTTCTGGTTTTCTATACCATTTCTTATTGATGAATAGATGCTTTGTTTTCTGAATATTAGAGTATTTGTCCATCCCCATAGCTGTTTTCTCCGCAACTCAAAAACAAACTTTGCCAGGGGTTTATCTTCCACTTGAAAAGTTTCTTATCCACTGACAGTCTATGTAGTTATACCATGTATTAGTACATATAACATAAGAAACACATTGGGGAGTGGCCTGTGGCTGGCTACCGAATATCACATCTGTCGCTTGATACTCTGACTGAATGCACATCTATATTATGCACAGAGTCTAGCAGAATCAAGTATAATCATACTAGAACATGAGAAAACAGGTGCCAGGTGTGGCTAGTATCAACCCCCTGGGACCATGGCTGTTTTCATCTACAGTGCACACCCAGAGTACAGACATCAATTTCCAAGTCATTCTGTCCAGTGGGTCATGATGGCGTATCTACAATCCAAATAGCCCAACATATCCACAACACTCAGGGAAAAGTAGACATGGTAGATCGACATAGATGTATGACTGTTAATGAAATATAACTTATGTCTTATGGATATTAATAATGAATATATAACAAGGCAGCTACGCCTGACTGCATGCCAAGGTTTAGTCATGAGTTTGAAACATCCATTAAGCAGGGCTTTAATGTTTATTAAAAGTATAATGTCCATGGATTCTCTCTTACCCATCCTCTTTCACTGATATAGATGCCAATTGCATTACAGTTGACCAGCGGACAGACAATTTGCAAAACACCATCATTTTCGCATATTCAGCTGGGCTAGTTGTTTCATCGAATGAAGCTTGGTCCAAGCCTGCTCGTGAGCATCATATTTCTTCTTCAAAGTCCAAATCGACTTGATTTTGGACAAAATTAATCAGATTCATGGTGAGCATCATCATTTGTAGATGTGATGAAATATCTCATTAGATTGCGTTATTGTGGTGAACATTCTCATCGTTAGATGAACTGGAAGCCTCACTGTCTTTTGGTAAACACGCTGGACCATCCATATTGGCTTGTTTCAATGTGGTGGAACATCCACCCTGTTGCTCCTGGTGGTGGTGTTACTTCTATGGAATGTCCTCATTATTGTCATGCTGAAACATCATGTCGCTACTGTGCAGTGAAACGTCCTTTCCCATGCCGATGTGGCACAACATCCTTGCTGGTGGTATTAGTGCAAGGAATGTTGTTGCCGCTTCTGTGGAGCAAGGCGATGATGATCTGTTCTTTGGTACTCATGTGGCAGAGCACCACGCTCAGTTACTGGTGTTGATGTGGTGCAGAAGAATGGGTAATCCGGTGTAACCTGTACTGCCAGGCTGATATTGGGACATATTCTCCATAGCTGCCTCCTCAGCTTTAGCCAAGAATTGCTCCTCCTGGGGGCTGGCCACTTCTGTCCCTTGGGCCATGCTGGAAATGAGGACCATTTGCTTAGGTTCGGTATCGGCGTAAGTCACTTCTGGGTAGCCGCCCTGAGGATGTTGCTGCAGATGCGCAGTTGACTGGTGAAGAGGGATATGGTGGTGGGGATGTGGGTGATGGAGATGGGCATGGAGCTGTGGGTGGTGGTGAGAAATAGCCTGAGCCGATGTGTGAGAAGTAGGTCTGTCATGGGTAACCATATTACCGATGGTAACGATTGACTGCCTTGTGGGGATGGGCGCAAGCATGTGAGATGGCTGACTGGTCGGCGTATCGGATCTACTCAGGTGTTGCTCCAGCACATGCTGAGGCTGAGACGGGGTGCCAGACCGGCTCAAGTGTTGCTCTAGCACATGCTGAGGCTGAGATGGGGTGCCAGACCGGCTCAAGTGTTGCTCTAGCATATGCTGTGATGGGGTGCCAGACCTGCTCAAGTGTTGCTCTAGCACATGCTGTGATGGGGTGCCAGACCTGCTCAAGTGTTGCTCTAGCATATGCTGTGATGTGATCACATGAGCTGGTACTGCTAACGGAATATGCATTTGCTGTTGTGAGTGAGAGGTCACTGCGTACCCAGGCTGGGGCACGCTCATCGGTCTTGTATTTGCCAAAGACGTCATGATGTGGTTCTCCGGTGCAACAGTTGAGACTATCACATGACTGGGATTTTCTACTTCAGGATGCTGTACATGTGTGTGGTCAATTTGCTGGATGCGCATGTCTGGGTGCTGTTGCATATGAAGCACTTCCGGATGTTGAATATGATGAGCTTCAATGTGATGAATATGAACCTCCGGCTGCTGCTGCTGCATGTGGGGTTCAGAATGCTGAATCTGGATGCTGACCATGGTGTGGTCGTCTATCACACGGGGTAGGTTGGCCATCACATGATCCCGCAATTCTTGATCAGTCATTTCCAAGGTTCCCTGGGGAGGCGGTGGAAGAATGATGGGCTGCGCATGCGAGGGGATATGTTGGGATATCACTTGCGATGTATGCTGTGCTATAAGCTGTGAGTTTGTTGTCGTCACAGCGGGTATAGAGGTCTTACTCTTCCTACCTCGCTTTCCTTTGACCTTGGTTGCTGCTTCCTTTTCAAACTCGGCTTTGGCGGCCAGTTCCTCTGGGGGCGTGTCGAGGACAGTGACCTTCCTCACTGGAGGGAGAGCTTCATCCGTCCCATGGACTGACTTCATATGGCGGCGTAGGTTGTACTGACGATTGAAGGCTGCGCCACACCAGCATGCGTAAGGCTTGTCGGTGCTGTGACTTCGCATGTGTCGTCGCAGAGCATTGGCAGCTTTAAAATTCATTGCACAATCAGGACAAGGATATTGTCTGATGTCACTATGCTTGTAGATATTGTGCATTTCCAAAGTCTTCTTGGCATGGAATGAGGAGCCGCATATCTCACACATGAAACTTCTCTGAGCCGTGAAATGCAGCAACATGTGCCGTTTGAGGTTGTTGGCCTCTGGACAGCGGTACTCACAGTGTGGACATTTGTATGGTTTCTCTCCAGTATGGTACTTCTGGTGACGTAATAGAGCCTGTCTCCTGTGAATATAAAGTATTATTCAAACTTTGAATTTGCTTCTTTCAGTTTCTAATTGCCATTACTAAAATTATGTGCCCTTCTTTAGAAAAAAAATAGCAGCACCAACAAAATATTAAACTTTTTGAGTGAGGAGGTTGTTTCTCAGAATATTAGTGTAAATTGAGGCATGAAGCAAGGTTATAACAAGCAATGACATGCCTCTTTAAATATGTTTCAGTTTGGTAGATTTTTAATGTGGGTACATTGAACCATCAGTCTTTATAACATTACATTTGTATATGACAAAATAAAATGGTTCATTGAAGGATAGGGATATTGAACTTTGTGGAATTGGGCTTCGTCGATGTACTCGACGTGTATCAAGCAAGTTTCCATCATTCTGAGATATGGGTCCAGGCAATATACAAAATTCAGCGCTGCTCACAACAAAAAAAGTGGTTTACTTATTAACAAGAAAAATCTGGTGTTTAGACATTAAATCTAGAAACTATTATCTATATTCTAGAATTTTGTTGCATTTCTAGAAAGTAGAAATATTTTTGCATTTTCAGAAGACATAAGTGGAAAAATATTCTGTAATCACAAGCGTCTGGTCCGTCATTCATAATTCAGAAGGTCGTCCATTAGAGAATATCCGCGTCCATAATCCAAAGACCTATTCCATATTCCATATAACAGTATTAGCACCAAATTCAAAAAAACAATCACAGTATACATAAACATAGGCTTGTACCTTACACAATTATTCATAATTTGCCTACTGCTGATAGCTTCCATATTTACCTTAAATTTCCAAATCATATTTTCTTTAAAAAAAAGCTTAAAATTTATGAAATAAATTTTCTTACCCCAAAGATAGATTATATTTCTTAAAACAAGAAAAGGACATTTCCCAAAACATTTTGAAGAACTCAAAACAATTCTAAATTAAATACAGAACAATGTGCATGTATAAGATCATGTTATTTTGTGTAATTATCTTGGATAGATAAAAATATTATACCACTTATGTCTTCTGAAAGTAGAAGAAAATATTTTTTATTTCTGGAATTGCAAAAAAAAACAAAACTATAGAATATAAATTTACAATGTACTTTCTAGATTTATCATCCGAAAAACAACATTTTTCTTGAAAATTTCTTCTTCAAGATTCTTGAAAAAAAAAGCTTTATTTCTTTTTTCTGTGAGAGCATGTTTCCTGAAGTATGTTGTAGTTCAGTAATGCTTTATACAGATAGGGATTATTAACTCCATTTAGAATGGCCTATGTTTACCTGAAGTACGCCTTGCCACACAGTGAACACAGATATCTTCTTTCCTTGGCCACGTTCCCACTTTTCTGCATGTGTGTGTAGGTTTGTCTGTGTTTGGACAACGCCTTCGGGGTTCTGAAAAACATCTTGCAGGCAGAGCATTCCAGGGGTTTCTCTCCTAAAACAAATGATAAAAAAAAATGTTATCTAACAATCGTCAATAAAATAAATTATTACAAAAAGTTAATTGAATTTTATAATCAATCATGTCATTGTCAACCTGGTCGAGACTATAACTTACATGTAAAACTACATGGTCTTGATTTCAAGCTCAATACTGTCACTACGCAACAAGAATAGGGGTGAAGGAAGAGGAGAGGGGGGTCTCGAGGGTCTACCATTTAACTGTGGGGAGGGTCATTCAGGGAAAAAGTATGAGTAAATGGTTTTAAAATTTTCATGGTTGTAAATATGTATGGTACTCAAAGGCAGAGGATACTACACGGTTCAAATATGAAATGTAAATTTTCTTATTCACTCAACATTAAATAGTTCTCCTGTACATGTCATTCTTTTAATGAACTTTTGGCACTGAGTAGAAAAAGGTTGTGCAACAATGGCACATTATATTAATAGACCTATACCTCTATGAAAATGAAGTGGGCCTTCACTCTCATCGAATTTACGACAAGAGAGATGATTACAATTTTGACATACATGTACAATGTACATAGTAAACTATCCCCTTCTGGATAGTAATAGACCAGGGAAACTTGCATGTGGTGTTTCTCCCCAAGTAGCATTTGCTAGATCCTGTGTAAAATGTGATGATTTTAATCAACGTCACAAAACATTATTGCAGAAACAGAAAAAGGGTCATATACCACCTAGCGCCTCCACTCGAGAATTCTTAAATATGGAAATACATATGATCGCATGCTGATAGCAAAATACATACAAGTTAGTATGGGTCATGTAGGTCATTACGTTTCGTAACTTTTGTCTAATTCTGTTTAACTCGGGGCTAGGGGCCGACCATATTAACCCATGTACCTCAATATTCACATGGTGTTCATATGAACAGTCACAATCAAAGTGTGACTCAGATACAACGTTCTCTAGAAAGAACTGAAATCATATGGATTAAGAATACTAATCAGCGATATGGATTTGATATATTTGGAACATCATGATGTCTTGCCAGCATCATTGGAAACTTCTCTCAGGCAGGAAAGTAACCTAACTATGAAAACAATTCATTGATTTGTTATTTTAATTTCGTGCTAATGCTGATATATGAATTAGCTATTTGGATTATGGACGCGGAAATTCTTTTCTGGACAAAGGTTGAATATTGTCATGATTGTACGAGTGAGTGAATAGGATTTAACATCGTTTTCAACATTATTTCAGTCATATCACAATGTTTGGTTCCTATTCCTTTTCACACCCGGAAACCACACCCGTGGGGTCCTTTTCCATTTCACACCCGGGAGCCCCACGGGTGCCCCAGTTAGTCGTCTCTTACAACAAGCTCTCAGTGGGGCTGAGGCCTATTCTTACCAATGGCGGACTAGATGCTTATATATTACACACCAACCACTTCCATCATATTCACCTGTATGGATTCTCATGTGGACCTCTAGCATGCCAGGACGAGGAAAAGTCTTGCCACAAATTTTGCAGTTGTGAAACTTGTGTTCCCATGGGACTTTGGCCCCGTGCTCCTCTCGGTCGTGCTTCTGCAAGGCTTTCTTGGTTGAGAACTTCCTCTTGCACTGAGAACAGTCGTGTTTCTCGTGGGCGATCAGGTGCTGTTCGAACTGTTGTCGCCGAACGAAGCAGCTGCCACATTTGTCACAGGTGAAGTTTGCTTCTTTGTCGTGTATGCCCATGTGAGTTGTGTATTCTTCGAAGCCATCGCAGAACTCGCCGCACTTCAAGCAGACCAGATTTTCACCGGCATGCTCCTTGAGGTGAAGGAACATCGACTGTTTCCTGTTGAACACCTTCTGACAATGTTGGCATGTGTGCGTCACCTTTAGAGCCGATTCCTCTGGGATTATGTTATGCTGCACTGACATGTGTTCTTTGTACTTCTTTCTGGTGTAGAACACGGCAGGGCATTGGTCGCAGCTGAGTGTGATTCGCCTCTTCGCTACATGTACCTCGGTGTTCGCTTTGGCGCACTGGTGCCGGGCGAACTCTTCTGCACTAAATATCTCTTTATGGCAGTTGAGACAAGAGAGAAAAGCTTCACCGTGCAGTCTCATATGACGAACATAGCGAGACACACTCTTTGTATTGAAATCCTTGCACTGTGCACACAGGTATGTTTCATCCGACTTATCTGTGTGCATGTCGCGGAATTCATCCTCCACTTCAGGCCCAGAATCCTCATCAGGCGACAAGAGCTTTTGCGGATTAGGGTTCTTTCGCTTCCTCCCTCGGCGACTCGGGCCGACACCACTGTTCTGCCTGCTCTCCAGGTACTCTTTACGCCGAGCAGCCTTCTCGGCTCTCAAAGCAGCCTGTAAATGCTTTGGTGGTCTTCCCCTTCTTCTTGGAACCCCTAAGATACCAGCGGGTGGGGGCTCTGTAGGGGGTGTTTTTATTGAGGCATGGGTCCGAGTTGATGCAGCTCCAAGAGGTATTTTACGGGGCCTGCCCCTTGAGGCTCTCTTGACCACGATGCTAGTCTTGCGCTGTGGATGCGCACCCACAACCTCGTCCACCAGTTCATCAAGAATGGACCCTACTATGGACGCAGGATCCTCAGCAAGTGTCTCCCTCTTCAATCCACGTGTCTCTCTCTTCAGTACTCTTCCTCCCCCAATCTCCATGGTAGAGTCAGAGGTGACGGTCTCTGGGCAGACCTTGACCAGTGTGTTCATCAGCTGCTTGAGTTTCGCCACAGCTTCATTCTGACGTCCAGCCTCCTGAAGCTGATTCAGCATGGCCGCCACCTGGTCCACCTAATAAAGTAAAGAATAAGAATAGCATAGGCATTTAATACAACTTTTGGTTTTGGATACATTTAACATCAATTTAACCCTACCAGGCCTAGGCGATTTTGGCTCCGTCCCAGCCCAATTTAGGGCGCACTTCACCCCCCCTCATTAATGTTGTTACCGCTTGGGGTAGAGGGCTGAGAGTTTTTATACCATATATTTGGGCTACAAGAAAATGTAACAAAAAATCCAAGACGGCTGCCAAGATAATGCAGTGAGTCATTTTGTTCTATTTTTTGGTAGATTGTTTTTTTTTTCCAAGTTTTTATTTTTTTATTTTTCGATACATTAGAGAATAATTATTTTCATACATTCAGGCCTCTCGTTTTAAGGCGCGCGATCGCGCTCCCGCACCTTCGCGCTCCTGAACTTGGAACTAGGTGCGCGACTATAGCGCACCTGGCATTTCGCGGTCGTTAAAAAACAGTAAAAGCAGCTAAATTCATTACCTGCCATTAAACTGCCTTCCGACAGCAACGCATGTGTTTACGTCCGGTTAAATGGTCAGCGGTCGAAATAACGCCTGCCTACGTGCCGCCGGCAAGTGAATTTTTCCGGCGACAACTTGTCTTGCAAAAACAATCTACCTGTCGCATGCGGCAAGTAGGATTTTATATAGCAAAAACGATAAAATGCGATCAATTTTCGTAAATACCTTTTAGAAGTCTAGATCTATCTGAAGGAACGGACAATCCAAGAAATAATCCATTGAAAATTTATTTCAAGCCGATCTTTAGCCATTGTTGTTGGACCTTGTTGTTGGGTTTCTCTATCAACATTTCCCGCGCCAAATTTACTTCCGGTTGCGCGTCACCTCTTGCGCGGTAGTCCGGTGCATGCAAAAGTCGGACCTGTTATGAAACGGAATCGGACTATCTGATTTTTTTTCTTCCAGTTGGTAAATAATATTGTCGGCTTCTTTTCTTTGGCTTCTATTCACAACTGGAAGTTTTTCTATGCAGACATTTCAGCTAATTGATCATTCCAATGGGACTCTGGTGGCTGATTCTAATTTATTGGAATCAGCAATTTACAAGGGGAGACTTCTGATAAATATAAGTAAATATAGTTGGGATACTGGTTAACTCCCCATAAATTTTCATTCTTTAAAAAGGGTGTTAGTTGGATCTAAATTCCTTGATATAATGAGTTCTAATTGCAGAAATTAGGGGAATAGTTGTCTTTGACATATCAATGTTGACATCAACTTTCCACTGGTGCTCTAAGTTTGAAAGAACATGTGTGCCAAATAAAAAAATTAATAATAATAAATTTAAAAAACACCCACCTCATTTTTTGAAAAGAAAATTGCAGGAGAACCACTCATTGTCAAATTTCACATCATTATTGGTCACTGTTCGTCTGTTATCAAGGGAGATAACCCATCACTCGCCTAGACTCATTTAAGGGGTGTGATTTTAGGTGTGCTAACCACACTCCTGAGAATAAATAAGGCGAGTGATTGTCACTCGCCTGTTGTCTCACAAAACAAGAGGCCAGGCTGTACATTAGAGAATAATTATTTTCAGCAAAACAATTAATGAAAAAAATGGACAGAGAACACAAAAATAAGACTTTCTGATGACACCATGTGGATGCCATTTTGAATTTTACAATGATCAATTGATGACCCCAATATTAAACAGAAAATTAAAGTTCAGCTCTCTGGCTCTCTTCACTCCAAAGCTGCGGTGAAAGATTTGGTCATAATGCCCCCCCCCCCCCCACCATTGATAAGATTAATGACTTCGTGACATGATACATGGACTGGATCCAGTCCCATAATGTATAGTTCAGGGGTAATGAAGGGAAGTAACTCTGCCTAAAAAAGGGACTGGACACACACAAGGGAGCTAACTTTGCAAGAATAAGTGCACAGTATGTTGTGCATTTTTTGCCACCAATGAAAACTCTGTATTTTGCTCTCGCTCCCCATTCAAAGGATTTGATTGGTTCATTCATATATACACGCTGGAAGCAAAGCGTTCATGTGACGTCAACAATGGGAATGTTACCTATGGTGATGTCAGTAATGAGAATGACGTTACTACCATGACGTCACAGTACATGTATGGCGTTAGAATGAAATAGTTACAATTGTTGCGACTAAGATAAAAAAAAACGTCAATCGTTCAGGCTAGCCATGCCTCTAAATCGAATCTTTACATCATGAAACCCATCAAAACGTCCAGTCTCTATTTCATTTTTTTTCTCCTGATTTTATTTTTTCATTTTTTTTTTTTAATTTGTTAAATGTCATCTAGGTATTATTAATAAATAGTACATATGAAAAGAGACTCGTCCAGTCTAGATAAATGTATGTAACAAGGCCTTGGGTTGGATGCAGTTGATAGTCCCATGTCCAGGTGGAGCCTCAAGCGGAACAACAATCATGCAGGATTCATAAAAAAAAAAGAATTAAGAACAAGCACCGAACCATTGCAGTGCACCTGTAATGATGGCCAAAGGTGGGTGTGAAAATTCTGTAATAACAGATTGTTTGAGCAGATTCCAATTCACTCTAGTATATATACCAGCTTAGACATTTTGGGCAATGAAACACATGTGTTTGTGTCCGACAGGCGACAGATACATGGATGTATACTATAAGCTGGAAACCTGGAATCTAACATATATGCATTGTCTCCCCTATATCACTCACTGTGCACAATGTGCTCTTCTTTGTAAATGAAACACTACCTCCTATCAACGACAATACAATTTGGTAACGTACTTCACTTTTTGGAAAAAACATTTGACCACTGGGAGGATTCAAACTCGAACATCCGATGTGCTTTCGATGATGCCACGATGTGAGGCATGCTTGGTGGTGGTTTGTGTTTTTTATACCTACTGAAACCATGAACAGTCCAAGAACCACGTACACTTGTACAAGGACACTTTATCACCACTTGGGATTCTCTGCTTATGTATTGTTTTAAAATATTTTTTATCGATGTACATGCGTTATACCATTTTACTTTCGAAATGAAAGATATATTTCAGACCTATCAACCCTCACACATTCGGCGTGAGATTCACACATTTGGCATCTGTCTCACGCTCTCATGAAACTGTATATCAAAATCTCGCGCATCCGGGAATTTTCATGAAATTATTTCAAAAATAACCAAGAATCGTTCAAAACTGCTCCAGTTTGCAGAAAAGGGAGTCCATACTTTCAAAATGTTCCTAGACTTGATTATATAGTATCCATTTATTTAACAGCCCTCAGGAAGGGTGAAATGTATAATGGTAGGCTGTTATATGAAACAAAAATTCAAAAAACTGTATGGAATCCGAATGACGCCTAGAAATTCGCATTTTTGAGGGCCTCGGATCTCCTGGGTGAATGTACTCAAATCTCACGCCTTGGCAAAATTATAACTTTAGAGGTCTGATATTTCTCTGTGCTTAAAAACACACTACTAGATTTTATATTCCTTGCAAGGTCATACATGTATATGACGGAAAAAAATCATTTTATCAACTCACACCTCTTTACTTCCTCAAATCAACTATATTTTTTGTGGAGGTAACTAATCAAAGTAAATTGTTATTTTATTTATATTGGCCGCATGTATCTTGTAATGTCAGCTTGCATTCTTATAGGAAGCCAACATTGGATGTATTCTCTTGTCCAAATAATTTGTTGAAAAACTCAAATCCTTTCTGAAAATACTCCTACAGGCATGACTGGGGTCAGATTGCGTCTCAATAAAAAAATATGAGAAAATATAGGGGGATTTTTAGGAAAATATAGGAAAATTTTCCCAGAAATATAGGAGTATATACGAGAATTCTTGCACAATATCATGCCGAACGGAAAAATAACTTATCAGCACCACCCGTGTGACCAGCATAACTTGCCAGTCGTGAAATGACACTGACTTGACAGTTCACACGTGCGAAAAACAACTTTCGATTATTGACGCAGAATATTAAATGTTGGATGTGAACCCTATATTCTATCAATTATGGCGACGTCACAAAAATAGATCCTACTCTCGCCATTTCTCGTGATATTCGAGTTGAAATAGTTAGCTTTTTGCAAAAATATAGTAGGTATATACACTTGTCTGTTTACATATATGTAAGTGGAAACGTGCAACTTGGTAATATGATGCCAAATAGATATTTTATTCACTTTCATTTTACTCGTGTTGATCGTTTTCAGAATTTTATTGGACCTATTCACTAATGAATATCAAAAGCACGATATCAGTAAGTCGAATGAATTAGGATCAGAAGACCAATAATTAAAGCCTAAACGAGTTCAGCTTTTCCCCATAATTTAATAAATAAAGAACTATTATTTAAAAAATGTGACAGAAAGTAAAATGGAGGACAGGCAGTAATGAAAACTAATAACAATCTTTTGTGGTGCCTATTACAGCTATATTCCAAGTGAAATGTGGTAGTATTCAACTTGAAATGTGTCATTTCAAAACAAAAATACCCACGTGACCCACATTTTGGTTTCAAACACTCCCACCACGTGGAACCATTTTGATTGGATAACGTGGCCGACAAGAGCCTCAATATGGAGGAGAAATGGCTTCCCAAAAATCACAAAACAGGTCACCCTATTTTATTTTCCAACAGCTCTATCAACAAAACAGATAAAAGTGGACACAAAATATATACAGCTTCAAGCTTGTTCTACATTATTGACCAAATTTAACTGTTGATTTGGAGAAAATAACGGTCATAAATCGAAGAAATGCCTGCAAAAGTGGGAACAAAGTTCCCCCCCCGTTCGCCCTTCGACGAGAGCCTCGGCATTTTGGAGCGCGGATTGGAATTATGTTGAGGCGTCTGACCAGTGAATTCCACATGTCTCCAAACCAAAAATGTCGATCAAGTTTTACCTTAGTCTCGAAATCACCCAGATCCATATTTTCGGCATCGCCTGCCATTGTTAAAAGCGTTGGTTGAATAGATAAAAGTACGACTAAATAACAAAATCAGCAAATTTCCATGATGGAGTCGCCCGATATAGCGCACCCTCAACAAGAACCCCAGCAGATGGCGCTAAGGCGTGCCTTAACCTGACACTCACGTGACCTGAATTTGGTCGAGTCCATACGGTGTAAAGGGGGCGCCAGGCTAGGCAGGTGGGTATCAGGAAGGATTTCACAGAGAAAGCAACAAATCACCCCAGATTCGAGTCCCTCATTTGAGGCCACAGCGGGGACGGGTTCTGTTTTTCGGTGAGCTGATTTCAAAACACAAAATAATGCAATCCAGTCCTGATGTCACACCAGGTTCTAGATCTATCTAGCATGCATCGTTTCAAATTTGTTAGTCCAAAAAAAAATAAATATAACAATTATAATAATAATAGACAAAAAGATAATAATAATACGGTAACAATAAATACATTTATTTGGTGAAGGGGGAATTCTTGATATTAAAAGTTCTTGAAACTCGTAAACTGACACGAGTAACAATGTGATTAATTATAGAGTATATATTGTTGCATCTTCTTCCATTTAATCTAATCCATCCATTGTCATTGACAAGGGTATTTTCTGTTCTTCAAAAATGCATGCCAATTTGACAATTGACAAATATTGATAGGCTACAAATGGACTTTCATATCGATAGGCCCGGCGCTGTGCTGGAATTGTATGCAGAATTGGCAGATTAGTTCTGCTGAACTGTTTCTGCCCAAGCTGAAAAAAAAACAAAACAACAAAAACAACAAAAAAGACACACATTCCGCAATGGCATCAGTTTGTATAGCTTCTACTGTCAGATATACCGACAGTCTATAGGAGTCGAAGTCACCAATCTCAGTAAACTCAGATATAATATCACGGAATACATGTAGATTGGGAGGTCACACACTCTGACATTGGGAGAACTACCCATCCTCTATTATATCTAGAGTAGAGGAGGGGTATGTAGATCGGTGTAGGTCGTATAGAAAGCAGTTTCATGATATCCACTGTCATTGTGGTATATGAAGAGGTGAGAAATAATTTTATTCTTGATGAAAAAAAAATATATATCAGGCGTGGCGGAGCGACTGGAATACTGGGGGGGGGGGGGACAAGGAAGGGGGTGACCCGCTCCGCAATACTTGATAACTTGAGTTAAACAAAACTGACCTGATTGAAGATCAAAATAGCGAAGCAGGTTAATTATTTTACGACAGTTTTCTTAAACTTTAATCTTTCCCACATATAACTATTATCAGCACGGAGCTCCCAATATAGGCGTTTTACAATGTATAGGGGGACCTATGCGTTTCAGGCGTTTTGCACGCTGCAGGCCATCGGAAGCTCTGTGGAACAGCACGCTTGTGTCATCACAATGGTGATAACCGGTCATCCGACAGCGTATCTTGCCACTTTGTCAATACGGTAAGCAATTTGAAAGTTCTCCTGCAAAAATAAGGGGTGTTCGTAAGAATTGAGTGAGTGAGTGAATAGGGTTTAACGTCGCTTACAGTCTTTGTTCTATCCTCTTAATGCTGAGCGTGAGCGAGGAAGCAACAAGTTTCATTTTTCAAGTCTTTGGTATGACCCTGTCTGGGATAAAACCTAGTACCTACCGCTTACGAGGCCGACGCTCTACCATTAGGCCACCGCAGTGCGGTCGTAAGAATTGGATCGTAATATAGTTTAGGACTAGGCCTACAGGACTTTATACCCATGAGAAGTCTATCTTCACCATGACACAGTCAGACAAAAGCAATTGCCTAACAAGAGTAGGCCTATGGTGTCAAATGATATTCAAGTTTAGAGACTTTCTCAGTGACTGGGTTCATCCCTATCAGTAAGTCGTCAACGTGCTTATCTTCTTTTCATTTAATCTTCTGGCTCATTTTCAGCATCACGAAATCCACTGCTATAATGGAACCATTCTGTCAGGTGATGATAATGATCATAACAGTAGATAGGAAAACAACGGTTCAGCGGCACGATATTTGTCCCTCATAGAATGTTTCACATCTTAGCTTTCTAAGGGCATTTCACGTTTCACTTAACACTACCCTTAGATTTTCGCTGTGATTCGGCATGTATTTCACACGGCGCCATCTATCTAGAGGGAGATAATCCAGTTCGAAAGTTGTTCCCAAAGCATGAGGTCAAATGTCGGCCCCATTTAAACGAGCCAATGAAATTATCTGTATTCAAATATTTCTCACAAATGCAAACATGTCAGTTTCACGAGGCGCAAGACTGGGGGAGTCTACGCGAGACCAAAGCGAAGTTGTGCAAATTAGCTATTTTATTTCTCACTCTAGTGGAGCATGCTTCTTTGTTTATCTTAAGAAACAAACGGCCTAACATATTTGAAAACAAAATAAAATCGGCGGCAGACCACAGGAAAATGATATGCTTTTTATTTTGTGATGGGGGCACTTCGAGGCCTACCATGGGATCAGTTCAATCAATCGCTTTCTGGAGGTGTGTCTTCGTTGTATGAATGTGATTCATTGCACCGATGTCGGATGTAACGGGGCCAGTCGGATGTGATCATTTGGGAAACGCCCTATTACACTCAGATAGCACCCGTTACCGCATGGCTACGAGCAGAAGTTTCTACGTATGATCGTGCCATGCGTTCGGATGATGAATGTTTCAGTGATCGGTCCACTGTGCTTCCGTTTGAGTGCCGATATCACCGTTGTCTGACTCGTTTTCCCTGACTGTCAGTCTGCGATAACGTGGATAATTTGATGCATATTGGTAATGTGACATAATTTTTTTATTGCTCTTATTGAAAAAAAAGAAGGCAGGACATTCAATTTATACGCTCTCTGAATTTGAACTGATGTTGTTTCACCATAATACTTCGCATAATACTCAATTGGAACACAATACACGTGTTTCATTGGTCGAAGCTCCCAATATAGGCGTTACCATTCACGATATGTTCTTCTGGCGACTTTTCCTCATCAGAATACGTTTTGGTGATGTCATATTGCTCTATAAATATTCCGTTTATGGAGAACTGTACTGTAGTATTTAACTTGAAATGTGAAGATGACCATAAAATACGGAGACAGACAATGACACAATGATAGAGAACTACAAGCATTAGCGATATATTCTCTTGGTTCAAGCATATTTTATTGCCTTGTATAGTTGCATCCGGTTTTAGTCTGGTAGCGGTTTCGTGAACCTCCTCTGACAACAAATTTGTTATGGTTGGGTGAGCTGATGAATACACTGGGGCGTTAAAAACTGCATGTTGCCATGATGCAACTCTCCTCTTCTGACGACAGATGGATCATCCATCCCCTACATCCTTCACACATGAAAATTCGCTATTTTTTTTTCAGAATACCGCCAAAATTTGGCACAGAAATACGATTCGTGTTTGTGTCTGATGCCGATGTTCGCTTTACATTGCGTGTCAGGAATTTATTTGAGAGAGAAAAAAAATATCCTCAAATATTTCCTTTTACGTGATAAATGTTTTGTAAAGGCAGAAATAATATCCTACGGAGAATTATACCAACGAAGTACTGTCATTATGAAGCACCACGTAGCCTATTATATCGGGTCTAAAGAGAATTTCAACCATTTTGTGGTTTCTCAAGCTATAAAATGTGTTGTTTTTGAAGCTTTACTCTTGGCCATGCAAGCTTTAGTATATGCGTCATTAAACTACTTTTTGATCCCTCAATCACTCAAACACACTCGCACGCACCCCCCAAAATGCCCGCTTTCGCTACTAATCCTACTGATGACGTCGCCAATGACGTCGCAGATAACATGAACATCCTTCAAATCCCCACCGCCAATCCACAGACCCGTTCTCATTGGCTGTCCGCTCTGCGGATTTCGCTCCGCATTTGCTCCCTATACCTTTAACATTACCCACTTTGACTCCGCATTTCCCATATACTTATGGCATTACCTCCATTTCTGACTTCACATTTGCTCCGCATTTCTCACCATATTTCCCTATACCTTTAACATTGCTCGGCATTGGCTCATTTTCCCATAAGCTATAACATGCCCCCCCCCCCCACAATTTATACTAATAGATTTGTTCTTTCTATACTACTAAGTCATTTGAAATTATTTTTGAAGTTTATCAAATTGTGGTACACAAGAACACACTTTTGACATAATTAATTTTCATTATGATATAATGAGCTCTCATGATCATCTGTTTCAAATAATTTCTAAGGTATCAAAATCCGAATATTAATTAATGATCATATTCATTTTCCAAATCCAATATCACCTTAATTACTTCTTGCACAACTGAGATCTTTGAAAATAATTACAAACAAAGTGGATGATACTGAAATTATCTAAAGTCTTGCACGCCTGAATTTGACAAAGTTCAAACATGATTTCTAATGTCTTTTCATTCAAACTAATATTCACTTTTACATAATAATACACCAGGAAAGTCCATGTAATACATTCGAAAACAGTCCTTTGAACTGAACGCATGGATCAACACGAGAAAGTCTTTTTTTATTACTCTATCCATTATTCAAAAGATTATGCGCACGACAGCCCAAATAGCAGGGTGAGAGTATTGCTCAGTCAATTCCATCTATAACGACTATACAAAATACAATATTGTGTAAGTTTATTCAACATACCAATCGAGTTAGTGTCAGCTTGCTTGTATCGCGGTAAAGATATTCGAACTCAAAGTATACTTTTGGTATGTCGTTATGATTTCCTGGAAGACAAACACCTCTTTCCCTGAGAAACGTTTTGTGGTTGTTGAATAAACCTTCCAGAGTAAATGCAGCTTGGAAGTAAGTAGACGTATTTGATGATGATATGTTTACACTCAATTCTTTAACCAGTAATAGTAATATTTACATATGAATATTATATTATTTGGAGCTTTGTCTGCTTGCCCATGACGGATTTACTCTGGAGACTCGCTAAAACTCCTTGAGAATTGAGGTTTCTCACTTAATCAGCGAGTACTGTAGGTTCAACTTTTTCTCGCTTAGACCAATCAATATATATTCACGTAGTGTTCCAATGCAGACAGGACTATCTTCTGGTCGGCCTTCAGATTTATTCTTCTCGGCTCTCTATATTTAGATTCCTTCATCAGGAGTGTTCTTAGGTCCCTCTCACTCACTATCAAGGTTACCATTCACAATATGTTTGCATGCTGTATAGATGAAGTTCGACGATTCACAATCACAACTATAGCCTCCCGACGTGTATAGTTCCAGTCAAACTCCTTGGCAGCATAGAGTAATTAAAGTTCGACGATTCACAATCACAACTATCGCCTCCCGACGTGTACAAGTTCCAGTAAAACTCCTTGACAGCCCCAGAGTAATTGAATATTTTAGTGACTATAGATTTAGTATATAAATGCAAGGTGGTACTGTGAACTTAAAATAGTTTGGTACAGCGTTGCGTACCTCTGGATCATTCAAGGTAAATTAATAATGTCCAGTTCTTTTATCTAAGTAGTTGAGTTTCAAGAAAAGCCGATCTTGGGATGTTTCGCTTATGTTCACTGGATGATACAACCGAAACTACGCTATATCTTGACATACTTTAGTGATTTTGGGTGGTATTATATTTCCTCTAGACGCAGATTGTTGTATATCTCTGGCTATAAAATCTAAAGCTCTCAGAGGTAACGCATACACAATTGTACCTAAGCTCTATATACTATCGGGTGTGTTAGTTAAACTCCCTATTAGCAATTTAAAGTGATCTGATCGTGAATCATCGCACTATTAAACTTTCTCCAATCATGGCTGCGATGTCTCCGCTGATGGGGTTTGAATAGCTGGTTAATATTGGATATATCTGAACAGCGGTTTGTAACATTGCCGAACTCTTTGACATTATCATTTAAACCATACAGATACAAGCGTCTAGTCCGTCATTCATAATTCAGCCGTCGTCCATTAAAGAATATCCGCGTCCATAATCCAAAGACCTATTCCATATCCATATAACAGTATTAGCACCAAATTCAAAAAGACAATCATAGTATACATAAACATAGGCTAGTTTCCTGCAAGAGAGAAGCGGTCAACTGTTTTCAATGATGCCGACAAGACATCATGATGTTCCAAAAATATAAAATCCGTATCGCTGATCAGTATACTTAATCCATAATAATCGTTATAAAGTCGTTATCTAGAGATGGTGTATCTCAGTCACGCTTTGATTGTGACTGTTCATATGAGCCCCATGAGGATCTTGAAGTACATGGGTTCATACGGCCCCTAGCCCCGGGTTAAGCGGAATTAGACACAAGTTACGAAACGTAACGCCATAGATCTTGCACGCTACGTTCGTATTTTGCTATCAGCATGCGATATGTATCGCCAAATTTGAGAAACTTTGAGTGGATGCGCTTGGAGGAATAGCCCTGTTTTATAAGGTTCTGCAACAATGTTCTGTGACGTTGATTGAAATCGTCACAATTAACACAGGATCTAGCAAATGCTACTAGGCGAGATATGTATACGCCATATGCAGGCCCCACTGGAATATTACTGTCCAGAAAGGGATAGTTTACGATGTCGAAATTGTAATCATTGTAATCACCACTGACCCAAGATGTACCATCCAGAATTGCTCCCGCTCTCGGATTTTTCTCTCAAAGCCAAAGGGCTAATCCTTGGTAGATGGATAGACGACGTCTATGATCTGAATACTAAAGTTATTCCAGCCATGGTCGGGTCCAGAAAAATGCTTACCTATAAGCAGTTGCTTTTTCTTAACGGATTTTCTGTGGCCATTCACCCTAAGATGGAGTCTTTGAGTGGTCTTGCCAACATAATGTTGACGACACTTCTTATGGAAAACTAAATAAATACAGTTTGTAGTAGAACAACTAAGATCAACATACGAGCCCTACCGCCGTTTATCTTCATGTCAACCTAGGCCAATTCGCGTTAAAGAGGTTATTTATCTCAAAACTTTCGACTGACGCACGGCATTATAACGGGTTATATTCAAGCTCTAGTAGAAACTACCACAAAATATCCATTCTCTCGGAGAGTGGTGCGAATGTTCACCAAACCAGCCGGACAGGTAATGTACAATTGGAATAATATGTGTTAGATCACTGATCACTGGATTCGTCACATCGAAAGGTACTAACAGAAACGATGAAGCCAACCCGTTCAACATTTTGTCATTGCTATCTCACCAGTATCTCGATGTATGTTGAAGAGGTAATGCACCAGGCCTAACGTTTCACTCAAAATTTGTACATTTCCACACAGAACTGACATTCGACTTTGGAAAGACACTGCCAGAAAGTACCAACTGTGTAGTACACGCTGAATTTCCTTCTCATTTTAAAGTTTACCAGACTAAAGTCTTCATTTTAATTTGTCGTCTACTTTGAAGTTTGTAAAAATCAACAATTGGCTCAACATAAATTTTCTTTGTTTTTCTGCAATGTTTATAACAAACTGAACTATACAAACGCTTGCAATAACTTTGTAATTCTTTACATATAAAACTCCACGAAAGGTTTTCTTGTACTGGGGCTTAATTGCATGTCGTGATGTATTCACGATCACTCGGACAAAGGTAAAAAATTCCGTATACGGTCGGCAATTTGACTCGGCATGGGATATAGACGACAAACTCACTGACCAAATGTTATTACTTTATATGGCCTCAATGATCTGTGTTCACTTGAACATCAATACATTATGACGTTACCCATGCAATGCAGCCCCAGTATATGAAACAGCTATTATGAAGTTTTATATGGAGATAATTACATTATTTCAAGTTATCAATATCACGAAGTAATGGCACCGTAGTCAATTTGTAGAGTTCAGTTTGTTATACACGCTGCAGCGAAGAAGGATGAGTGAGTGATTGAGTGTGATTTAACGTCGCTTTCAATGCAACAAATAAAATTGATGTGGAGATAACTATTGATTTCGACCAGCTCCAAAGCAGACGACTGATTAAAATGGACAGACTTTAGGAACATAATCTGCGATTAACGATGAATACTGACGAGTTGTAGAGTTCAGTTTGTTATACACGCTGCAGCGAAGAAGGATGAGTGAGTGATTGAGTGTGATTTAACGTCGCTTTCAATGCAACAAATAAAATTGATGTGGAGATAACTATTGATTTCGACTAGCTCCAAAGCAGACGACTGATTAAAATGGACAGACTTTAGGAACATAATCTGCGATTAACGATGAATACTGACGAGTTAAATTCTTGAAGCACATACCGAAAGAGTATTCCCGGCAGACCAAATTCCAACACGTGTGATTGAGAGACAATGCGATTATACCGTGGATAACGATCTTTCCCACTTCGATGGAAGTCATTGGATTATGTTTTATTTCCAAACGGACACCGTCCAAACTTTATAACACCGACTTCCTCAGTTTCTGGATAACAGTCAATCCTACATGCATAATAACGTCCAAATCCAGGGAGATAACTCACACATGTGGATCTTTTAGTCTATACTTTTCATTACATCGACTACGGGTTATACATAAGATACACTTGATAATTATTTCACTTCCAACCGCTCGTATAATGATGGTATATACCGTTTGATAACCGATTATTACAGAAATTGCGTAGGCATAACACAGATGACGACTTTCTAGTACAACGAATATCATATGGATTAAGAATACTGATCAGGGATACGGATTTCATATTTTTTGGAACATCATGATGTCTTGCCGGCATCAATGAAAACTGTTGACCGCTTCTCTCTTGCAGGAGACTAGCCTATGTTTATGTATAGTATGATCATCTTTTTGAATTTGGTGCTATTGCTGTTATCTATATGGAAAGGTCTTTGGATTATGGACGCGGATATTCTTTAATGGACCAATTATGAATGACGGACCAGATGCTTGTAATCATATTATTCCCATATGATCATGTAAAATTCTTTATCACTAAATGATATATTGATAAAAGATGTTGAACAGTACTATTTTTCTGTTGTTTTGATTGGCCAACTCTACATTCACATCTTATCTATAATGCATTGTATACGAAGAATCAGCTCGATGCTTTTACGTCATTCCTCGTGATAATCATGGATGTGAATTGATGAACGGAGTACCCCCTCCATGCCTATTTCAAAACCCATGACTCGGTATCTTTCACCCAACCTTCCAATTTACAAACGATATTGAAGAAGCATGGGTAGAGCATACCCCTCTCTGAACTGCATCAATGGATAAGTGATCAAGATGCTTAAGAGCTCTCAAAACATATTCACTATGCATTTAAGAGAAATAGGGTGAGTGAGTAGTAGGGTCTAACCTCGCTTTCAAGCTTGTTTCAGTCATATCACGACAGTGCCTACATGTGCCAGAATACGATAGTGCTCACAGATTCTATTACCCTGGACAATGCTCAGCCCAGCCAGTATAGCACCCGGCCACCCATCCAAGTATCGACCGAGCTTAACGTTGCTTAACTTCGGTGATCTGACGAGAACCGGTGTGTCCAACGCTATAAGCCGCACCCAGAGCTATGGCTACTGGTATCGATAATTACTGACAAGATTGGTACACAGGTCTAATAATTCATTGAACACGCAAACATGAGCCAAATCCGAGGTTGTGGAGCAGATACCTCAATCACAAAAGATGAGAAATAATACTATCACACAATCTACGATGGAATTTCAGCATCAAGATGTCGAGAAACCCATTCTTTCAGAACCTGAGATACCTTTACTCCATCCATTTATGATGAAAGTTGCGGGACCTACTGGAAGTGGCAAAAGTGTATGGTGGATAGATACATTACTACGAGGGTTCGAGGATTATGCGGAATCCATGAGGAATAATAGGAGGAAAAGATGAGGAATAATAAAAGATGAGGAATAATACTATCGATGAAATTTCAGCATCGTGATGTCGAGAAACCCATTCTTTCATAACCCGAGCTCGAGGATTCTGTGGAATTCACCACACAACGAATCAACTGATATGTTTAAAGGCAATTTTTTTTCAGGATATGAGGAGTCGAGCTGTTAAAGTATACCTTTAACTCTCGGAGATGAGTTAATAGTGGAAGATCCCATGACAGAAGCCAGACAAGAAAGTGAAACGTTCAATATTTCACGTTCAATATTCCAGCTATATTACGACAATCAATATTAAACTCTATCTGAGGACATTAGGGCCGTGTGTTCATGTCATCCAAGTTGCCACATAAACAGGTACAATAAAAGCGTACCTGAGATACAACACATATCACGAATCGTTAGATTCTTGGTATGTGCTTTAGAAAAGGTTAACCAGAAGACTATACTGTAAAGTCATGTGGCTCTGTCAGTATGTCGGCACCTCTTCCCACTTCCCTTACATGCGTTGTATATTTACCTGTAAATGGCGAGATTCTGTTGGTGGACGTGTCGTCCCCGAGGCCCGCCCCCTGTACAGACCTTTTGCTCTTTGATATATGTTGGCATTGTGGGAAGTTGATGCTGGGTTGAAATCGGGCCTTACAGACTAGTCTTTTGTCCGTCAGATGAAAATGACGGCAAAATGCCGTCATTTTCATCTGACGACGATACAGCTCACCTATCCCCAGTGTATGAGTTGCCACAGCGATACAGCTCATCATTTACCAATATACGAGTTGTTAGAGGGTTTCCATCATAGCTCTCTAGATTTGTATCTAATACCGCTTATGCCGGTGCTAGGGGCCGTGGGGTCATGTAATCCAAGTTGCCACTTGAACAGGTACAATAAAAGTGTACCGGAGATACAACACATCACGAATCGTTAGATTATTGATGTGCTTTAGAATAGGTTAACCAGAAGACTATACTGTGAAGTCATGTGGCTCTGTCAGTATGTCGGCACGTCTTCCCACTTCCCTTATATGCGTTGTAATGATAATAATTAACCAAAAATAATAAAAAAATGAAACAAAAAACCTACCAAAAGCAAAATTACAGGAATATGGCTCTCACAAATCCATCACAATCCACATCAAATCTCGTTGGACTCTCTTTAGGTTCCCTCTGGAAACAAGTACCATGTCCATATATTCAAAAATCTGGGCAGCACACTCGATCTGTGAAAGGTATACCTTTGAATCTTGAAGATGATTACAACACATATAAGGGAAGTGGGAAGAGGTGCCGACATACTGACTGCGTCACATGACTTCACAGAATCTATTTCGAATCCGCTGTGAGAAAATTGATAGTCGGGGGTGCCATTCTTCGGGTCGAAGAGAATATGCCCCTGCTGAAGGGTTGTTGTATCTTCAAAGGCTTCCAACACAAAATGGATACGACTAGGGTACCTGTCTCTCCAGTTCCAGCAGTTGATTGGTATCGCTCTGTTTTTTAAACACCACCAGGTAGTGGGCATTCAAGCTGATGTTTCCACTATCTTTGTTTTTACGAGAAGAGTTCTGCACAATGTAGATGATGCTGCCTTCGATAAAGAGCTGGATCACCCGAGCATCCGTCTCCGCCATGAGAGCATAGAAAACCAAGGTGTCAGGTTCCAAGTCGACCAGGTTGTGTAGTCCCTCCATGAATGTGATGAGGCCTGGCATCATCGCATACGCCTCCTGCCATTCACCGTAACCCCACATGACTCGGACCATAGGTGGTGTAATCATGCTGTTGGTGTGTTGAGCGAGTTTCTGGATGCCTTGCTTGCGCCCCACAAGGAGACGTGAAGTATGTTGGCATCGAGGGTCCATGGTTGAAGATGTATCCGGTGACGTGATAATCCGCTCTTGTAAATTTGGTACGAGTGAGCTGGAGTCATTGGAGAATGAGTGTGTGTGTTGATCCTTTATACCATTGTCGGTGTACATTCAGTTGCAGTCGGTGAAGCACTGGTGTGTGCAGTGAGCCTTAGAACCGTTGTTGAGGGCATTAGTGCGTTCACTGTGGGTGGTTGTATACATGGGGTTTTCCGGCGTAGGGGATACTGCAATACTTGCTCTGGGGCTGGACCAGATCTGTATACTCAGTGTAGTGATCACTGGAACCTGGAAAGGTTGGACTGGCGCCAGTGTGGATGGGGTCTTCCAACTTGCACTCACTGCTGGTGGTTGTGTCCTAAGTGGGATGAGTAGAGAGCTGAGGTATGCCACATCGTAAAACATCCCCATACAAGAAACTCAGCAGGGTTAGCAGTGT
Source organism: Hanleya hanleyi (assembly GCA_036873755.1). NCBI lineage: Eukaryota > Metazoa > Mollusca > Polyplacophora > Lepidopleurida > Hanleyidae > Hanleya > Hanleya hanleyi. The sequence continues at coordinate 82,778 of JAVTVY010029512.1, read as the reverse complement.
CAACACAAAGCCCACTTGAGCGTTGCACATTTGAAGTTACACTTCATCCATAGCAATGTGTTCAAGATTGAGCGTGGAATGAACATTGCTGGTCGTGGTTCATGGTTGGTAGTTGTTTCACCTGGTTAGCCAAGACCCAGAAATTGAACGAAATGTACCCGGTCAAAAGTTTTTGTGGATTTTCGTCGTAATGTTATTGTACAAGTCGCTTTTGGACAACCGACTGAAACTTTTCACAACACAAGTTGTTTCGTCTGGCTAGCCGAGATCCAGAAATTGAAACGAAATATGGGCCAGCCTTACCACTGAGGTAAGCTTGATTGTAGGCGCCCACAAGTCTCAGGACGGCATCAATGTATCACTGTGCATTTTAAGCGTAAAGTGATTGTACATGTTGGTAATGAACATCCGATTGAACCTTTCGACGACAGAATCCTTGGTCTCACTGTATGTGGGAAGAACACCTTCTGAACTTTCGGCAACTGTTGTAATGGTCTGTTTAGAAATTCCATGCGTTCGGTTTGCAAATACATTGGTTTGTGACCAGTCTTGAAAGCCGCTAGGAGAGTCTCCCCCATTTTGATCTGGATGGTTATGACCCAGGCATTCTTCGACAGGATATCAATGCAAGTCAAGATACAATGATTACCATCGCTGTGTTTGGCAAAGGTGCTCATGTCAACGAAATCCGCTTGCCATTGTGAATCTATTCTGCCTACAATGACCTAGTTCAGCAGTAAATGGCAGTGGGCAGGTAAGGTATAGGCATCTTGTTTTATGAGTCGATCTTGGACTCATGATAGACGAATGTTGTTGGACTTAGTGGTCAAACTGTTGGACTGTAATACAGCATGTCCAACACATCCCAGCTCATTATGTTGATGAAGAACATCGGGGCATGACGTCTACCCTTTTATAGAGGTCTGACTGGGCTGACTGAGCATATCTGGATAGTCTATGGCATCGTCATACAACAGTGGAAGTTTCGCCTGGACATATTTGTAGCTCATAAAAGCGAGCACCAGATATTCAATCTTGTCATCCTCCACTTTATAGCTAGGATTGATGATTTTATCATTGGGTTCAGCCAGCGCGTCTTCAATAACATTCGAACAGATTAATTGGTCGGATGAAAGCTCGTTCTCTGTAAAAAGCTGGGTCCCAATAGGCACCACCTTCTCAAAAGCTATCCATATCTCGGAGTCTAATAGGTTGAAGCATCTGGTGGGATCGTTGTAACTCCCAAAGCATGCAAAGAATAGGCCACGGTGTGCGTAGACTGCATGCTCAATGTGAATGAGGTTGCCAAAGTGCTCACTGCCCAACACTGGTTTCAATTTGGGCCACCCTTCACGATATAGGGTAACCGTATTTGGTGTGGTGTTATGGTCCTAGTCGTAGCTCACCCGGTCTTTCGGGTAACCCCACCGCATGTATAAGGGTCAGGACAGCTCGTAGAACTCGCATGGTTGAGCATGACCGGATTTCATGGGGTACTGGATAAAAGTGTCTACCTATCTTGAAAATAGTGCCCACTGTCAGCAGGGTCAAACAGAAGTAACATCACAAGAACAAGTGACTGGGACATCAATTAACATTGAAGTGAATGGGGACTACTTTTCATCGGCAGAATAGTGACCTGATTTCTGCGGTGGAAGTGACTGCATCACCGTAGAGGAATATGACTGGGATACATGACCAGAAATTCAGGAATTATCACAGCCAGAGAAAGCAAGGGCGAATTGTTACTACTTTTCGACAGCCTGGGTTATCTCCCCATAGTTTCAGCCTTTTGCTACCAGTGGGTGCTGCGAAAAAGTTGTAACAGCGCAGTTTCCAATTTTACTACTACTGGGGCATTTGATGACAGTACAAGGTCAGTCAGGAGTGAATTAACTTGACAATAAAGGCCCCCATAAGGCAGCGTATATATATAGGACAAAGATGGAAGACAAACAAATGTAACTGCTGCAAACACATATAGTTAAGATCTGACCGGACAGAGGCCTTCACAAGGCAGCACTGTGTCAAATATCCAATCTCTAGTCCTCATTATTGAAATATTTCTGGCTCAATTTGCTCCTTAGATATTGTTCACCTTCTAAAATCATGAAGAAATGATGCATTTCTGCAAGATTTTGGACCAATTTTGCCAACTAACTGTTCCAATAAATTTGATCACCTCTGATTTTATGTGGCAAAATTTCACTTTGTGTGATAAAAGGGTGAGTGAATAGAATTTACCGTCGCTTTCAACAATATTTCAACTATATCACGACGAACCAACTAAGCACCACCCAGCCCAGTTGTGTTCCTGCTACTTCAAAGAAGAAAGGCAGCATGGAACCATCCACCCTCCATCCACCCTATAAAACACTGAAGACAGCGCACAAGACACAGACAGGACCCTTACATGATGCAATAAAGACAAGTGATATTACAGTGCTAGACATCACATTATCAAGTTCCTGTTGCTTCTCAGCAAAATGCATTGAAGCAACAGGAACCTTGTGTGATAAAATTATTGAAGGAAATTTTGACCTCTGTGACACATTGAGCTCTACAAGCCTCCATGTAATTGAGATTCACAACATTTGGGACAGACAAATGGACCAATGGACAGTCAATCAGCATTTCCATATCGTGTAGTAAAAAAACGTAATGATCCTCCGGTGAATGGTCAGTGGGGCATAGAAACAACACTGAATGGCTCACTGAAACATTCATTCATTCGATCCGCCATTTTATTTCACACATAATATTATGTACAATTACAAACATGTAATTACAGTATTGACAACACTGTTTGTCTAGCATATCACAGTCATTATCCTGGCAGAACCTGCCAGCCCACGGAGCAATTCACGGTCACTCAGATTACCAGCATACGGTAAAATGCTGTTCAGAGCTCTTCTTTAATGATGAGTAGAAAAGGTCTGTGATTTGGAGCTCTGCAGTTGATCATGATAGTTAAGTGAGACTTTGAGCTGAATTAATAATAACATGCTGGAACATGTATTAATAATAACATGCCGGAACATGTATATGTAATTATAATTTTAAGGCCCTGCAACAAGCATACAGCAGTTGGGCCACTGGAACAGAATTATCAGAATGAACAATGTTATGATTATACAGTGTCGGTCATTCCATTGCCTGATATTATACATATTTAGGCCAAATAAAATAAATTTCTAGCTTCACAGACACTGTCACATCATTTTTTTTTTTTTTTTTGCAATGTGTTGGACACTTGATATGACTTACCTTGACCTAAGACATGTTTTTGCCAATTTTGAGGTTTATAGGTCACCTAAAAAGGTCAAATTTTCATCAACAGTAGGTCAGCTCAGAACTTGCTGGTAACAGTCCCCTAATGCACGTTCATGCCAAAAATCAAGGTTCTAATGTCAATGGTTCATAGGAATACGGGAGACAGTCGAGAGATGAATTGGGGGCCCTCTATCTAGTAATATGGTAGATGGTCGAGAGATGACTTGGGGGCCCTCTATCTAGGAATAACTTGAAATACAGTACTCTCAAAATTTTGAGGTTTATATGTCACCTAAGTAGGTCAGCTCAGAACTTGCTGGTAACAGTCCCCTAATGCACGGTCATGCCAAAAATCAAGGTTCTAATGTCAACGGTTCTCCTTATTTTGCCGACGAAAGGATTCGGATGGACTGACTCATTACCGGACAATTTGCAAATGAGAGTCTACTTCATAGCAAAAAATCGTTTTTACACCTTCATCTCTCAAAGTTGTGCCAAAATCATGTTCTTGAACATCGGGTCAAACAGCTGTTTTGTATTATTTGCAGGAAATAGTATGGCTGAAGGCTGACACTCCAAGTAACTAAAAACACAGTCACTGTGATGGTTTCATGCAAATTGTATTAAAGTATGCATCGGTTGGCCAGAAAAGATGGATGTATTTGGCCTCTGTGAAAAAAAAAAAGAAAAAAAAAAAAGATTAAACAAAGTCTCCCTCCCGCATCATTTCTTTAAAAAAAAGTGTCTGCAAAGCTATAAATTAATTTTATTCAGACTCAGATTGTAGGTATATGATGAAGGAACAATGCAAGGCAAAATATTACAACAATATTCCATGATCTACATAGAATTATACATGTACAAGTCATGACACCATTCTGGGCATATGGATTCCATACAATCACAGTTTATAAGTCGTGATTTTAGAGGGTGGAATATACCGTTTACAAAAAATGTTCCATGAAAAAAACCTGATGTATATGTATTAATAATTACAGTACACATTTGCTATTCAGTTGATAAAAACCTACAAACTGATCAAGATTAACCCCTGATCTTTTCACGATTCTCATCGTGATGGGTATTGAACTGTGACACCTTGAGAGTTTTTTCTATACACAAAAGCTACATGTACCAAAGACTTGATCAAACCAGTCACTCGCGTTCCAACTTTGTAAAATATGCGAGTTGTTGATTGCTCCCCTGGAACTTGTTTTCCATGTTAAAAATTGAGGAGAGTGATCAAAAGCTGTCCTAGAGGTGGGAGAGTGTGGAGAGTGAGATCGAATTGAATGGTCACTCTCCTTAAAATCGAGACACTCTCACACCATACCATTCTTTCGGGTGCCCCCCCCCCCCCCACTTTCTATTTTCTTTCAATTGGATCACACGAATCGGATTAAAACTAGGCCTAAAAAGAATGCTCCCCATCTGACATGTCGCTGGTGTTTCCGTGTTCGCAGATCTAGCTATCAACAGATCAAGGTCATCATCATGTGCATACCATAGGCCTACACACCTAAGTTCCCCACTGGTGAAAATATTGTGTACTGGAGCGGTATGGTACCAAACTGGTGACTATGTCTTCACCGTAATGGTACCATGGTGGTACCAGAGCAGACCGTCAGTGGTTGTGTGTCTGCTCCGGTACCACCACAGTACCATTATGATGACGACATAGTCACCGCTACGGTACCATACCGCTCTGGTCACAATGTTTTCACCAACTGGGTACTTATGTGTTGTGTACGGTACCTCATGTTGCAGCGAGGGGCGACAGGTGTAGGCCTACGATAAGAAAAGTAAAACTCATCTTCTCATATATTTTAGCTTGTTTTGTCAGATCAATATATTATACTCCAGAAACGATGATTTTCGATTACCATAAATAGAATTTAGATATATCTTTCAATTAAAAGAGACGTTTCATAATTTCAAGACGTATAAACTTACAAGGTTAACCGGTCTCCACCGATATGGAAAGTAAAATTCGTCTTCCCATATATTTTAGCTCGTTTCATCAGATCAATATGTTATTCTCTATGAATGTTGATGATGATGTATCGATCATAAAAACAGACGTTTCTCGGTGCAAAAAATCACGAGGTCAACCTATCTTCCCCCGATGCAGCTGTTGCCTGAGTTTGCCTTGACATTTCAAATGTACATGCACATCCGAAACTGAGGAAGAAGCTATGTGATTGGTCAGCACTCCGAAGAAGCTATGTGATTGGTCAGCACTCCGAACAGGGAAATGGAAGCGACAACTAAAGATGGGAAGCGTTTTTTGTAGATCTGGTTTCAATCAAAGTGGGATCACACATGTTCACACATGTAACATACAGCCTGCAATGCAAGGACAAAGTTCTTGCTTGCTCCAGAAAGGACAAAAAAAACATGAGGCAGCACCTAAAAGGTGCAACAACCCCTCAGCCAGACAGTTTTAGTCAGTGTATATTGGTACACAATGAATGAATGAAAGCATCCAAGGCTGCTAAAAAACAGGGAAGGAATTGGTCCTGTTCAATATATTTCTGATGTGTCTCTCGTGGCATACGTGATGTGAATTTGTGAAGCTTAGCTCTAATTATTGAAGATACTTCAGCAATACTGTAAAGAAAGTCTAGGCAAATGAGAGTTGCATATGTGGTACCAGTGGACGATGGAAACAATTTTGTTGAGGCGTTCAACTGTTATCACAATTGTTTGACAACCCAATGAAATTACCTTTCCCCGATAAAGAACACAACACCGAAGATTAAAAATTGTATATTATCTGAACTAAACAAGATAACATTTTGGTAATAACCCTACAATATTGCAGAGGTCGGTGTCCGCATCATAGTGAACGTTGTTGCCCAGGAAGCAGATCGGCTTTCATTCATGGTTTATGTATTCATGCACACAGCAACCTGCAGCCAAAGCTCAATGACATTGTTATTGTAGACATGTACAAGAATGAAGTCACTGAATCTGATTCATATTCATAATTTATTTGTGTGGCAATTGACAACCAGAAAATAATATAAGTAGCCTATAGGTCTTCTTCAAGATTACACGTATGCCTACCGGTACATCGAATAATTATTTTAAAATCCATTCAGCAATTGCACACAGAAAAAATACCCTTACGTTACTAAAAAATTCAATCACAGACACAGAAAACCATTATTAACATCAAAAAATAAATTTACCTCCACTGCCTGGCCCAAACGGAAAATTATTTTGTCAACTTCAACAGGTCAGAGCAAAGCACTAAGTGGGGTTATATATCCAATCTAATTAAAATTAAATCCTAACGGCTTCCCCATTTGGATATGTCGCTGTTAGGATCTAACCGGCTTGCAGTAAGGCGCGTGTTGACCGATCCCGAGAGGTTTTCATAGTGCTTTGAAGGGAACGTAATGACAAGTGCTTTCTGGTTGGCTCAGCCGAAGCACACGCCAAGCTGTGGGGGAATCTTCTGATGTTGCCGCCCACCCGCCAGGTTGGCTCCATAATGCGGGGTAGAATTATGGACTCGTCCTTGACGTAACCTTGAGTCCATGAACCTATCCCCCCTGCCCGACTCCAGTAAAGTAGTTAAAATGCGGTTGTGATGTCATAAGACTATTAAATATTCATGAGCTGGGCGCTCCGAACACAAAATTCAATTGAAATCAGTAAGATCCTACATAGCGACATATACGATTGGGGAGCATTGATAGGATATTAATTTATTAAGATTGGGTATATATCCCACCTAAGATATTAAATCAAAGTTTGGATATTGAAATATATCCTAATTGGGATATTTTCACCGATTTTCATACTAAACGGCAATGTCGGATTTCGGCATCAAAACTACCAAAAACAAGATAGAATCTACTTCACAAAACTGACAATACGATTGTATAATTTTGCTGACCTTTTCTCGTCGACATTATTATCTGTGCAATTGCAATTACGTGCAATACTTTTTGATGCTGTTGTTGCAGTATACTTCCCATCAATAACCACTGTTGTATGTCTTTAAACGAACAGAAGAACTACTAGCACAATATGCCAGCTTGAACATATGGAAGTATGAAAAAAATATTCAAATTGCGATATTTTATCCCAATTGGGATATATATCCCAGTTACTCCTTTTCCCTGACCTGTTCAACGAGCTGCCATTACGGATATGGTAAGAATCAAGAACATTACTTTTGCTGGATGACAAATGATGCAGGACGATAAGATCAGTCAATTTGAAAATTGCAGTAAAAAGGATGCTTTCGCTTGATGAAATAAATCAAGTTTTCCTTGCAAGAAATGTTTTCAAACTTAGCACACAAAACGGCGGCTTTCAGTCATGCCATGTGCATGCTTTCAGTCACGCAGTAGCGCGAAAACTTGCAACATTCATTTATTTGATAATATTAACACGTGTGCGCCGGGAAACAAGTAATGAATTGAGTGACGGGTATAAAACGTTTTACACACCTCGATCTGTCCGAATGTCACACTCGCACAGTGTCAAAACTCTCCAGTCGACTGATGGAACGAAAACGAAACTGCCTCCTCGTCTCTCCTTTTCAAACTCTCTCACCGGGACTGCACTATAATTTTGGCAGTGCGGTTCAGCCGATCTTAAAACATGACGTCTTTTCGTAAATTCGGTGTATTTCATTGGCTATCAGAACCGAAGATGAAGTGGGCATATTCCGTGACTACGACCTGTGCCATATTGACCAGTTTACAGACAAAACACAATCTTTCGAAGAAAATCTCTCAAGATATCAGCAGAAGTGTTGTCCAGGAAACGCATTCGACATATTCTTCAATATCTGCACCTAGAAACGGCTCGTCGTGAGATTAATTCAGAGAAATTATTCGAAACTAGGTCGAACTACTTCATAGCGCATTCAATAAACGGAGTGACGCGGAACTTTCAGTCATTCTCTCATTTTGCGCAGGGGTGTTGTAATGAAAACCATACCGCTTGGATAGATCGCACCTCTGAAATTACCCATAAGCCAGTTCACCTAGCATGGCAAGAAACAGGGAATTTTCCCTGTTTAAAAATGCATATGTAAAAGCCTGAAAGATTTGGTTGAATGCAGAAATTCAGTGTGGGATGTTGGATGCATTGAAGGATTATAATAAATATTTTGACATAGCGTGTGCGAAAAATATGGCGGAAGAACAGAAATATTCTGAACAAAAACAAAAGGCTTCAAGCCATTTTGGCTTTGAACCCTAATAATAATCTAAACAATAATAAAAGTCTTTGATAGCAATAACTGTATGAATCCCTGTTGATTGTCTGTCTCTTTCCATCTGTGATCAAGCAGAGGATGAAGATGGGTGGATGGCAATCCGAACAGCCTTGTGATATGAATAATATGTTTCATGGACATCAAATTGTATATCTGTGAGTTTGAAATTGGTGAAAATCTGGTCAATGGTTGTCCTAAGATCTGTGGTTGGGGTGGGGATTAAGGGAAAGAGCCCATGCTCTTGGAAGAAGTCGTTTATCTTGGTTGTTTCAGCCGAGTCGACAGCAAAGTCATTGTTGAAGTCTCCAAGTATGACAACATTAGTCGCTCAACAGTGGCTCCTTAGTGATGTAGAAAGTCCGCCCAATCAGAGAAACCAGTTCTGTCATTCATCGTAAGTTTCTTGATGCACTGATGATGTATATCAAATTTTACATCGAGCACTTGAACGGTATCAGAGAGAGATCATTAATGATTTTGCATAAATTAAAGATGGCCGCCTATCCTTCCGGTCATTCAGAGGAACTGATCTTCATTGCGAGTGTCTTGACACATCGATGCTGTATACCAAGTTTCATATAGAACACTTAAATGGTATCCGAGATATATATCATTAAAGATTTTGCATAAATTAAAGATGGCCACCAAGATTTCCACCCAGTCAGAGAAACCAGTTCTGTCATTCATCTTAAGTATCTTGCTGCATCGATGATGTTTACCAAATTTTATATCGAGCACTTAAACGGTATCAGACATAGAGATCATTAATGATTTTGCATAAATTAAAAATGGGCAGCCATCCTTCCCGCCTCTCAGAAGAATTGATGTGGTTATTCAGTGCAAGTCAAGTCTCTTGATACATCGATGCTGTATACCAAGTTTCGTATAGAACACTTCAATGGTATCAAAGAAATACATCATTAAAGATTCTGCATGAATTAAAGATGGCCGCCAAGGCTTTCACCTAATCAGGAAAACTGGTTCGGTCATTCCTTCAAAGTTTCTTGATGTCTCTACAAAGTTTCACACTGAACAGCAAAATGGTTTCCGAGATACACAAGATTCATGGTTTCGCATAAATTAAAGATGGCCGCCATGGTTTCCACCCAATCGGGTCCAGATTCAATAGGGTTCTGGGTAATGAGCATATGGATGTGCACGGCAAGTTTGGTGTGCCTAGGATAAGTCGTTCTAAAGAAAGCTTGGTAACAAGAAGTTTCGTATAGAACACTTCATTATGGTATCAAAGAAATACATCATTAAAGATTCTGCATAAATTAAAGATGGCCACCAAGGCTTTCACCTAATCAGGAAACTGGTTTGGTCATTCCTTCAAAGTTTCTTGATGTATCGATAATCTCTACAAAGTTTCACACTGAACAGCAAAATGATTTCCGAGATACACAAGATTCATGGTTTCGCATAAATTAAAGATGGCCGCCAAAGTTTCCACCCAATCGGGTCCAGATTCAATAAGGTTCTGGGTCATGAGCATATGGATGTGCACGGCAAGTTTGGTGTGCCTAGGGTAAGTCGTTCTAAAAAAAGCTTGGTAACGAGAAAGCTGTGATGGTTTCGCATAAATTAAAGATGGCCGCCAAAGTTTCCAACCAATCGGGTCCAGATTCAATAGGCTTGTGGTTGACCACCCAACAATTCTGTATACCAAATTTGAAGTCTCTAGAAGCAACGGTTCGGTTTCTAGATTGATCACAAGAATTGTTGACGACCGGACGTACATGCCAACGACAAGACCCCGCAGCCTAATAGGCTGAGGGGTAAAAACTACTTCAAAACATGTTGGTACAAACTGTCATGGTGAAACAACACCACAACCCTTATAAACCATCTCAACAAAATAAATTATAATACATTGTATCATTGCAGTGGGGGAATAAAATAATGATCAGAGTGAAAATAGAAAACAAACTGCACCCTGGGATGGGATGAAAGAGACTCAGAAAATCCACCACATTTAGATTAAATCCAAAGTTGGATACATGGGTGTTGAAAAACATGCATTCAGCATGAAAACTTCGTTTTCAAGAGGTAATGAACAAACATAACAATATTTTAGTTAAACAGTGAGATTAACTTAATTGGCAAGTAAGATAAACGAAAGTTTTTGAATAAAATTGATGGAAAGTATTAAAATTCTAAAACATGAGTTTGAGATGATAATGGCGAGAAGACATGCACCGCATTTAACGTAACAGTAAAATGTATAATGAAATGATATAAAAGTTTATTCAAAAATGTTCAGCCTATGCAGTTCAGAGGTAAGGGAGCTTCTTGAAATTAGGACAAGTAGTTCCTGGATAGGAATGGCATACGCCAGTGATCCAAATGGGATACACTATGCCCACAGAGAGGAGTCCCAATTGGAATGGCATATGCTATTCCCTCTGTGCTATTGTATGGCAAGCCATATGCCATGCATTCTTTGTTGAGTTTGAAAAAGGATGCCATGGAGTTCCTAGGAGTTAAACTCAGCGCACCATGCCACACCATTTGGAATGCCTTATTCCAGTTCCTAGTATGCCCTAATTTCAAAGAGCTCCCTAAACACTGTTGTGTATTATCATGAAGGAAGTGAATGGGTGAAAGTAGGCTACATGTAACTTGATACTGTTATGAATGAACTAATAAACTGCCATGCAGAGGCAACTTAATAGACTGGAGATTTTTTGGTGGGATGCAAGTACAGTTTGCATCAATGTATTCCACAGCATTAATTCTGACAATTTCTTCACAAATCTTTATGCGATCATTCTGAGACAGAGCTACTCTGCAGTAAATCGACCAATAATCCAATAGCAGAAATTGAAATTTCTTAGCATAAAATCAGGGGTGTGAAATTTATTAAAACAGGAAGTTGGCAAAATGGTCCAAAATTGTGCAGATAATTCATTATATCTGCATTATTTCAATGAATTTAGATGGTGATCAAATGTATTAGAACAACTGATTGAACTTTGTCCTTCAAATTTGGGGTGATTGAAGTTTGAAAGGGGAATTTAATTACTATAGGATTTTACCATATACAAGCCGATTTCTCCGTTCACACTTTGAATTAGCCTTGCTATATCAGCCCACCGGTTCTCTTCAAAATGAATTCTAAACAGGTTGGGGAAATGAGGGCTCTCCAATTTTCGATGTAAAATGTTGTTTTTCTTGAATAACTTCAAAAATATAAGCAAATTTTCAAAAAAAAATTTGTCAATGGCACATAAATTCATATATTTTCACACTGGTTTACCTGCTTTGAAGAAATTGTTGCCCATCTACTTCAGGAGATAGAAAGCGGTCTATTGTGTTTTTTTTCAAATTAGCATTTCAACATGTTCAAACAAGTCAACTAAAACGCCTATCTATGGCAAAATGTGTTAACATATGTAACTATATATCAAGTTATGTGCCATTTAGAAAAAAATGCTAATTTGTTCATATTTTGTGAGTTAATCAATAAAAATGACTTTCTCACCTCCAAATTTGGAGAGCCCTCATTTCCCCAACCTGATACATAGACTTGAACCATCATTGACCTAAAAAAACATTTTAATTTCAGGGCTTTTTCATTGGCTGTGATGTATCTGGCCACCCCTACCCCAATATTGACGTAAATACTGACGGAAGACTTCAACCTACAAATAGTCATTTAGTGAGGGATCTGATTGGCTCATCTCTGGCCTGTAGATAAAATTTACACCTCCGATTTGGAAAGCTTTAGATAGTCCAATATATCGAGGCTACTTTGAAGTGTGAACGGAGAAGACGGCAAGTGTATGAAGATGCCATCTATTGTATATACATGAACATGATGTCAATCTCTGTAAAGTCCGATGGGATGATCATGGATATAATGCATTCGGAAATCCAGACAACATAAATCTCATGCAAAAGCTGTACCGTAGCAGTAGAATTAAAATCTGAATCAAGCAATCAACAGGATTTCTGTTCTAATAATTTGAATTATAAATAGACACGAAACGTTCTTGACCTCCAATTCATTTGAATTTCGAAACGAGTGATGGGTGGGTTATTGATTGACTGTCCTGTATATCTCGCCACCCCTACTCCCATATTAGGAGGAATGACTAATCTGATCAAAACTCGGACTTAATAACCGCTCCTCTATCAGACATGTCGCTAATTAAGATCTGGGACATTCTGTATCTTAAATCTGTCGCGGATGTCAGACTGGCAACCAATCACAGTCCAACTTCAACGGGCGAATAGGTGCCTCATGGAGAGCAGGAACTTCGTCAGCCGCTCGGGTGGGATTTTTCTGCGCCTCGTTCGCTACAGAAATAATCGGATAGGCACCTATTCTCCCGTTAAAGTTGGACTGTGATTGGTCGCCAGTCTGACATGCATGACAGAATTACGATACAGACTGTCCCAGATATTGATTAGCGACATGTCCGATAGAGAAGCCAGTTATTAAGTTCGAGTTTTGATCAGATTGGAGGAATGACAAAACTACTGAGATAATATGTCACTCTACACAAAGTCATTGTGTATGCTCTGATTGGTTTGTCTGGTTTGTGGATGAAATTTACACTTCAAATTTGAATGATTTCGGTGGTCTGATCCATCAAGGCTAGTTCGAAGTGTGATGGAGAAGTCGACTTGTCTATGAAGATGAAGGTATAGTACACCGCATCAGTGATTAGGAATGTCCATAGAGTTGCAACAGGCAATGTTTTGTCTATCAGACATGTGTAACATTTCAATCAGATACTACCCAACGTCGATGTCAAGATGCTCCACAAATTAGAAAATCTTTCCACTGTTTGTTTAATAGACACAAGAAGCTGTGTGAATTGGGAAGGCTACAATTCCCAATGTACCCCTTCAGAAACTGATTGGCTTGACATATACATGTACTTTTCTAGTTTACTTCATGAGCCAATGAAAGTATCGGATGTCTTCTTGAAAATTCAAATCGACCAATCAAATGGTTTCCTTCGATGCACTGGTGTTTCTATGAGCATCTGCCCGATCAGATTCATGCCATACCAGCTTTGTATCCACATGCTCGGTGTATCTCCTTCTTGTAAAACTCTTTCTGCGTGTCGATGTTTGGATCTCCGCCTTGGCCATCCTCATACCTATAAACATAATCACAGGTAACATCAGATCAATATCATGTAAGTGAAATTATGATAAATGGTCAAAAATATGATAAACAAGCTGAGCAGCTAGCAGGTCCCCCGCAGTGCAGCCTGTCTGAAATGGTATACCATATCTTGAGGTATAACATACACAATGCCATTCACATTTTGACCTATGACCTTTGAAAATAGGTCAAGGTCAGTCTGGAGAGAACTTGACCCTAGATGCTCCCATAAGAGAGCATTGTGCCAAATATCACAGCTCTAGTTCTATTAGCCCCTTGGATAGTATATAATTTAAGGGACTGTCACTGCTATTCACATTTCGACCTGTGACCTTTGAAAATAGGTCAAGGTCAGTCCTGAGTGAACCCGATGACCCCATAAGAAAACAATTTATCAAAAATTAAGGTTCTAGCCCTCTATCTTATGAGATAATGCATTCACAACATTTGGGAAGGATGCACGGATGAACAGTATTTCCATAGTACTTATGTGGCGGGTGACAAAAATGGACTTCAGAGGTTCCACCAAACGGTCCCACACCCCATACTTTTTTGATGCTAAATTGTTGTAAGATGTTTTATTCACAATTTAATAATGGCTGTTTTTGAGAATGGTCGAAGTTGATAAAAACAAACTTGAAACCCTCCAATATCTGTCCTGTTAGAGAATGGCGAAGGCCATGAACTGCTGATCCATGATACCGAAGTCTGATTACGATCGTTCGTCACTCTCAAGCTAATTAATCAATGTTCCAGGTGACATTAATTTCTTTGTAACGCCAACAACGTCACAAAGCAAAAATGTAATGCTTTTGTTGGTGTCATGATGTCATACCGTACCCCATTGTTGTGCAATGTACGTCACAGTAGAATGTCGGACACAACTGACTAGTCTATATTATATGACCTGATCATAATCCGACTCTGATGTCATGGGTCAGAGATTACGGCTTCAAAACCTTTATTACCACATCAAATTAAATTTTATGCCATTTTTCGTATGTTACTCACAAGAAGAAGAACCTTGTACAGACATGGTTGGTATTTGGACAAACCCAGATTGTGTGATTCTTCTTCAATTCTTTTGACGTAATTGCTGAAAGAGATCAAATACGGATGTGAAATAATAATATCGAGAGAGGGAGACTTCACTGTGAAGCGAATCAATTGTAGATGGTTATCTGGCGAATATTCTCCAAATCATGACTACCTCCTCAATAGACTAAACCCCTGTAGACCCGTAGCCAAGGGGGGTTTTCTGGGTTTGGGTGAACCCCCCTGTCGAAAATATTATATATTTTTCTCATATAAATGCCCTTTTCAAACTGAAGCGAACCCCCTATTTGTCCTTTTGAAGTGAAGGCGAACCACCCCTCTAAAAATCCTGGCTATGGCCCTGCTCTGTATATACCGCAGACCAATATCTGCCAGCATCTTCGGTTCAAAATATGAGTGAGTTTACATGATTTAACGTCACTTTCAACACTATTTCAGTCATATCATAACGTTTCGTTTCTATTCTTTTTCACATCCGGAAACCACATGGGGAGTGCCCCAGTTAGTCGCCTCTTACAACAAGGTCTCTGAGAGTTGATATTGACTTACCTTCACACAATGCAATACAGTTGATATTTTTCCCCTTGATAAATCTAGAAAGCACTGGTGGCTGAAATACAGAAGTCAAGAAAACAGAATATTAATGTATGTATTAGATAAAATAAGTATAATTTGTCTTCGAAAAAACTATGTCATTGTCAATTATCCTCAACATTAGTCCAATATAATGTGACTGGAATACGTCCTCCTTTAATATGTTGATGTCTACCATGTCCGTATCACAGTCACATAGGCTGCCATCTTGTTTCAAGAGGCAGGGCTTCGGACTTCAGAAATTGTCAAATTGTGACGCAATAATTAATTGACATGATTACTGACCGGTTTGAATGTATCCGTGCAGCTTAGATCCACAAAATGGCACATTCCAGGCATCCATCGATCTCTCATTAAGCCATAGGCAGATAAATCTTGTCCGATCAGCGTAAAAAAATTAGGCGCCTTCGACTTTGGCATATGAAGGGAAGTGACGTAGGCACACACCAACACGTGTGAACGAATCATGTGATACTCTGAGATACGGGGTCTTCTCAAATTATCTGACTAACGCACAAGTTTTGTGCTCGCTTTTTGGTAATTCTTGAAAGGTCCCTTTCTGTACACGTGCGTTTGTGTACACCATGTGACACGAGGGATCGTGTGATTACTTCCCATAATGCTTTAGTGTGAAGCCATATTCGCCATTTTTGGACGGATTTTCAGTGCTCTGGAACATGTGACAGTTTGTTGTCTCCATGGAACTTTACGTAGAGTGGTTCAGATGTGTGGGTGGTGTTATTTTGTGCCTTGAAACACGAGCAATTCATTCATACTGGTGAGTGTGCTTGTCAGTTCTTTATTTTCTCAAAATCCCCTATTTTTCTGGAGGAAGATTTCTGCACCTGCACTTGACTTCGTTATCAATGGGACTGTACAGCCCAATCGAACATCCAAATAATAAAAGAAAGGCTGTCAGTCACCCATTGTATTGGACTACCTCAACATGAGATTCTAGTCCATTGGCAGCTACATACGCGGCAGGAATTTGGAAAATGTAGCAGTCAATAATCCTTCCAGAGGTATTGCGGTAGATGGATGGATGACAACAACAACCAAAATTGGCAGAGGGGTTAAAAACTTGAATATCCCCCCCCCCCCCCAACCCCTTGTAGATTGTGGAACATATAGCATAATGATACACTCTCAATTAGCATTGATGATTTTTCAGAATTAAAATGATCAAAAGTGATCATCATCAACAGGATTGATGACTGATCCACCATAATCATGAATAGCCAGTTCTGGTCAGAGAGCGCACATATCTGTATTCTAGGGTGAAGGTGTCAGTGAAAGATGATGTGAAACACTTTTGGGTCACATACCTCCTTTAAGAACTCCCTTAGAATAAACATTTCAATGTCCCAGAGCAATTACAACAGCCAACGGGGATTGCCAGCCAGTGCTCCAACAGGTAATGAAGACATGGCATCAGAAAACAAACAATTATAACGTCGTTACATTATGACGTTGCCTTTGTGATGTCGAAAAAAAAAGACATCGGCATGCACAATTCAAATCTTGGTGCACATCGCCACCTGGCATCTGGCGAATCCCATTAAATTTTTTGTTTTAATTTGTACTTTTATGCGGACATATTCTCACCTGAGCATCTTCCCCGTCCTGTTTCCATTTACAAGTGAGGGGCCTGTGTCCGTATGTTCCGGAATAACCACCATGTCCCCCGTATATCCCAGAGTAGCCAAACGACACAGATGCTACAGGACTGAGATAGATCCCTTTGCCATATGCTGCACCATTCATCTGTGAAACAATAGTACAATTATATCCATATCCGTAAGAGTGAGTGAGTGAATATGATTTAGCGTCGCTTTCAAAACTATTTCAGTCGTATCACGACTGGTTCCTATTCCTTTTCATACCCAGAAACCACACGGGTAGGGTCCTATTCCTTTTCACACCCGGGATCCCAATGGGTGCCCCAGTTAGTCACCTCTTACGACCTATTCTTACCATGGTACATAAATAATTCAATCACAGGAAGCGAAATTTCCCATCATAAAATCTGGGAGTGATCAAATTTATTAGAACAAGAAGTTGAAAAATGGTCCAAAATCAAACAGATAATCCATTATTTCTTTGTTGTTTCACTGATTTTACAGAGTGATCAAATCTATTAGAACAGCCAATTGAATTGTGTCCCCAAATTTGGGGGTGATCGAATTCCAATAGGGTGATTGAATTATTAGAGGGATTATTATATTTACCTGGAAAAGTTTAATAAGCCGTAACATCGTAATCCCAGAAGTAACGCATTTTACCACATATTCATGCCAGGCATGAGACTGAGGGACAGCAACCTCCCCACAGCGCATGCTCCATTTCACAGGCTCATTTATCATCCCTGCCTCCAATAGCGGAAGTTGACCTCTACTACGTTGCCAGGACGTATAGGGGAAAACCCACGTACGCACGGTTCAGTTTGAATCCGGCCGAACAACTCCTTCAGTTTTGCAGATGAGCTAACTACTTTTCATATGATTTGTCCACATAAACAGGGAAAATAATCTCCAGATAATTCTTTTTAACGCTAGGTCAACAGAGGTATTATACAGACTTGAAAAGTAATCAAAATGTTCGGCAAACATCCTTCCGGTGATGTGCGCGCGGCCCGGAATCCTGTCCCAGCGAGGTGGTTGGAGGGGCACGTTTATGCACATGCATTTTTTCATGAGCCAGCAAAGCCACCATCTTGGGAAGCTTATACCTGTGCTAAAATTATTTTAACAACATTTATTCTGCGAATTTCTTGAATTGTTAAACCAGCACTCCCGACAAAATATCCTGGCATTGTTGGCTCTCATGAAAAAACGCGTGTGCATGAACCTGCCCTTCAGTCTCGTGCCTAGCATGAATATGTGGTAATATGCGATACTTCTGGGATTACGATGTTGCCAATTTCAATACTACCAGAAGCACATTTTTATAACTCTGATTTTGAAGGGTGGCAATGATTCAGAGAAGATAATACAAAATCATTCCCCAGAGAATCAGTCCCATTTTTAGGCACTGCATGAATTATCCCCCTTTCTTTAAAATTTCCTGACCATTACCACAAGTAACACTGATATCAAGCAAAACCTATTGATATACTGGGTTAAATTACTGTATACAACTTGATGCAGTAATATACAATTACCTGAAATTTGGTTCCCGATGCATTCAGTAAGCCATTCCTCAGAATAGAATGCCAGTTCTCTATGTTTGAGCCACTGAAAATGCAAGCAAAATATCACTGTCACTGCGTGGCAAGACAGAACACAGGGCCGTAGCCTGGATTTACTGAGGGGTGGTTCACCTTCACTCCAAAAGGGCATTTATATGAGAAAAATATATAATATTTTCGAAAAGGGGATTCGCCCGAACCCAGAAAACCCCCCTTGGCTACGGGCCTGGAACAACATGAATGTTGAAGCAATTAGCAATTGAAAAGCAATCATCAATCGACATCAAAAGAAATGCAACATCTAGAGACTGTTAAAAGATCAAATCCTGCAATATAAAATGCAAGTGGTATGCTATAATGCTTGGATATATCCTAAAATTTTCTGCTGTATTTCTGAACCTAGTGACAGACTTAAAGCTTGGCAGAATAATGGAAATAGAATTTTATTTTGCCGACATACCCATTTTTCAGCTGAACAATAAATTCTGCTAAAAAGTTACCGGTACATTGAATTTTCAATCATCAGACATTGACATCATCAGGGAGGTTAAATGAGATGGGCTTGTTGAGGTAATTCACAGGGGGCTAATCAGGATATTAAAGTGAGGGCCAAAAAAATGCCACCCCTGTTGATTATTCCAACATGGCCACTCTATGACACATATTGTAAACTTCCTATAAGCCTGACCAGACACCTGTGAGTTCACCGTACACCATTCTGTCATTGTCCGAGATGGCAACCTTCAAAACTGTCGGTGTAACTCCGTCTGACTGCACTAGGTCGAAAAATATAGCGTGCATGCTAATTCAGTCCTCATCAAGTTTGATCGACATGGGAAGCAGTTATCAGACACAAAAAAAAAAAGAGGGAAAATGCTTCCAGATGTTTATCCATTCGACAAAAGCACACAGTACAATGTCTTAAATTGTCTCGCTGTGTCATCATGAGCCCATTTTGCTTCATTTGGTAAAGAACAATGCTGACTAGCTGAGAGCCATGCACACAAAAGCTACGAGTCACGTTTATTTTTGTGCCAGGATCGCATTTTTTTTTTTTTTGTGGGTGGTAGGTTTAATAAAGAAGTGGATTCTATGGGTGGTGGGTAAATAAAACCAATGGTGTCAATGTCTGGTCGTTGTTTTCATTCATTTATTTATTAAAACACTACCCGAAATTTTGTGTTGTCCCATTTTGTTCGAGTTCCAATCTCGAAACCAGAGCTATCCGGTCCTGTCCTCCCTACTATGCTCTGGGAGGGCGCTCGGCAGTACGATCGGTCATTGGATAGAAAACAAAACCCTAGAATTTAGAACATAACGAGAGCGTATCTGTGGGGATCAAGCCGACGTCCCGACGTCATGAATGTTACACGCGCGTCTGAAAGATGACGTAGCCTACTAGAATTCTTTACGCATTCTTGCGAAACATTTTTTTATTCTGACGTCATGACGTTATGACACTGGCCATGAAAATGACTCATGACTGACGTTCTATAAAGAATAGGATATGTTCCAATGGAACCGGAAGGGGCCACGTGAAAGAGGTTGTGGAAGTTCCTGATCGTCTCATTCAGTCACCTTCGTGAAAAGCGCCCTCTTTGAAAGAATGTGGTCTTGTCAGAGTTGTGTCCCCTGTTCGTTTTTTTTGGTAAAGTTTCTAGCAATAACTTGATTTACGAATTAAATTTGTTCCCAGAAACTTAAAAATTGTATTAGTACAAAATAATGTGAAAACTGGTCGTATATTCGCATGTGGCGATAAAAACACATGTGCCCGTTGAGTACCGAGGCGAAGTTTTGCCTCCATTTTCTTCCGACCTTGCTGACGGTCTGTTCGACTGGCATGACTGTTGAGCATCAAATTCAAAATGAAATCCGTCGGAATTTTTTTAAATTCAATCAATTTGGCGGCATACGTAGATAATTTTCAAAGCAGTGGTTTCGACGATATGGATCAACTCGGAACGACGAAGAACTTTGTTTTCTCCACGACGAAGTGTTCCGAAAAAAAATAGGACAATTTATGCTTCAAAAAAGCAGTTGACACGGTCGGCACGGTCACAGTGAATAACTCCGAACGTGTTGATCTGGCGGCATCAGCAGCAAATGATGACAATGATGAACCAAAACGCAAAAAAAAACCAGCATTCGCATGCCTATTCTTGCATTAAATTTAATTTAATTTAATAAGGGGGCATTAAAGTATTACGTATGCAACGAGGGGGAAGGGGGGGGGGGGTTCTAAAAGCAGGATTTTTTCCTATGTATGCTGGGTTAAATTTTGCATATGGGAGGGAGGAGGGAGTAAAAAAATTGAATATTTTGCGTACATAATACTTGAATGGCCCCAAAGAATGGTAATCACTTACTGGAATGCAAATATGCTGCCATATTTCTCTTTCTCGGCCCTGAAGACGGCTTCCTTGGCAGGGGGACTACTCAACAACAGGAACTGGTGCGGTGTGTTCATGAAACTCAATTGCTGAAATAAATAAACAACACCGAGATAATAGGAGAAGAAAACAGACAATAGAGACAACAGCCATGATACATCATGCATTTCGATGAATATGGTATCCGATAAAAGACGCCTTTCATTTCCATGTTTCCGTCTGGCCAAACGAATCCGCCATTTTAATAAATCAGTTCATTACAGAAGCATGGAATGCAAATGTTCATGTATGTTAAGGCCATCCACACTTGGTTCCTTGTTTTCCGTCGGCCGCCTGCATGACATTTTACCTACCACCGGTGTTTTTCATTATTTTCATTTATTTTCATTATTTGCATTTTTTTCCGACTTTGTTGCAATTTCTAAGCGCAAGTTTTCACTTTGAACATGTTGAAATTAGTAAAATGTTTAAGCCAACCTCATTTTGTTCAACAACCTTAAAGACACACTAAATCTGACCACGGAAATGGAAAAATTGATGAAAATAATACGCTCTCACGGAAAATCCCATCAGGGGAGGTAACTCCTTGTTTAAACATTCTCGAACATGGCCGCCACATGATCTTGGCCTGAGTTTATTTTAAATAATGAGTATATCAATGAAAAGTAAGACCCCGCCCACATCACTTTTAAGAAACAGTTCGACGGGAAACAAAGAATCAATTGTCATTAGCTCAATCATGGAATTACGGATGACCAGTGGAACAGATATATTTCCTGACAATCTCTAACTAAGAAGATGTTAGGGTCAGGATGTCCTCTAATTTCTATTCATTTTATGAGCAGAAGGCTTAAAGTGATCGTAAACCCTCAAGTAAAGTTTCCATCAAATGAAAGACCACTGCAAACAGCGTGGGAAAATATTTATTGTAATTTTTTATGATTTTATTACACAGAGTAAAAGCATGGTATTCTATGGTGGTCTGCTGCGGTGATTTCAAACTTTGTATGCACTTTCCAGTGCTTCATTCAAGCTTACTTTGATTTTCAACACAGGCTCGCTGTTCCAATGTGCATTTTTCATCAAAATCGGGGAGATGGTAACTCATAAGTGTCAAGTCAATTTGAATCTTGCATCTAATTTCCCCGATTTGGAATATTTCAAATTAGTCATAATTACTATAAATATGGTAAAATAAGCATGAAATCGCCCCGCTATACGAAGAAAGGACTATTGTAATTATTTTGCCAACTTTAAATCTGAAAATATGCCATTTATCACTAGATAAAACTATTCCCCATGTTGGAACATAGGCAGAAACAAAATTCTATTTCCCAGATACACGTGAAGCAATACAGTGGGTCATACGTCAGTGCACAAAGTCACACTATTGTTCTAAAATCATATCAGAAATGCAGATCGAAGGGACAATTCCAGAATTCTTACAGTTTGGACCTGGAATCCTTATCCCATAACAGTTCTCTCTTCCCACGTACTCACCTTGTTTGGAGGCAGCTTGACTATGTGAGATCTATTACTGGTGATGATCCTACAAAACAAATCAATGCTCAGATCTATTATCTATTTTCGATTGGAATTCCAGGAAGTTTGATCGATTTCCTCAGTTTTTTAATGTGGAATTCCAGATTTTTTTCAATGAAAATGAAAAATTCCATGTCGAATTCCACTGCCTCCCATAGGTTCAGTTCTGGTATGCGACACACTGACTTCCCCTAGGTTAAGAAAAAACCTTAGAAACAAAAATTGGAACTGTACATAGAAAACTGTCCATGAAAGGATGGTCAGACGAACGGAAATTGATATCGAATAATACGTCCATTTTTTCGGGTGGGCATATAAAAAATGTTTGAGATAACACGACGTCCATCTAGGAAGGGAGGGACCAACTTTCCTCACTTGAAAAACAGACAGACACACACTGGCAGCTGGATAGGCAGATGAAAAGACAGATCTTTTAATGGTTTAGATAGATCGTACCACTATACCAGATTGGGAGTACATGATAGTTAGAGTTTGGTGGAGCATACCATTGCAGCAGGGGGTAAGATAGACTGTCCCTGATGTCCATTTCTTTCTTGAGATCAGCCCCATTCTGCTGTGTCATTTGATCCATGGACAGGAAATTCTGCAGCGACTGATTAACACGACTAAAATCTTTATTCTGGAATAAATATGTCAATAATGCATTCAATGGGAGAGAACGAAATATCTACAAAATTTAATCGAATAAAAACAAATTCAGCTCTTGTTCTTACCAGATATACAACTGATAGTAATCCCTCAATAATTCAATCACAGGAAGTGAAATTTCCCGCCATAAAATCTGGGGGTGATCAAATTTATTAGAACAGGAAGTTGACAAAATGGTTCAAAATCCTGCATATAATCCATTATTTCGTTGTTATTTGAATGATTTTAGAGGGTGATCAGATTTATTAGAAGCGAAGATTGAATTCTGTTCCTGAAATTGGGGGTGACTGAATTTTGATAGGGGGATTGAATTATTAGAGGATTATGATCAAGATGATGGGCGATATCAATGCATCCCGATAATTCTTGTCACAGCGACTCACGGCTTAATCCGTTGACAGCACATTTCAAGTTTGATTTTAACACCTTCATGTATCCTTAAAGTGTAACCGTGGCACTTGTTTGAGTTTATGCCATATTCAAGATAACGATGAGAATAACAAAACGTAGTGGAGGTTTCCCGCACCATTTCACTCGTATTCTATCTCAGACAATTCAAAGGCAGATTTCTACAGTGGGAGAGAAATTTGCGCTGCCTCTTTTGACGTCAGAGATGACGTTAACGACGTCATACTTGGAGCATCCTGCATCGTCTGTGGGACGTCGCGGCAATGCAGAGAATGGAACAATTTTGTAACAATGTTGCATTGTGACGGGGTTTATCGTTCGATAATAACGTCACAAGTTCCGACATGCTTGTGGCGCTGTGCACTGTAATAACACTGAAAGTGTTAGAAATTAAAGTTGTAAAACAAGAAAAAAGTTTAAAATTCTATAATTTGGAAGATTATCTTGGATATGACGTAAACTCGCAAAAGTAAAGTTTAAGCATTAAATTTACCGAATTTAACTTGAATGCTGGGATATATTGGACAGGGTTCATACACTTACAGCAGAAAAAAAATATCCAGGAGTTTTCCAGGACTTTCCCGGTCAATAATTTTAATTTTCCAGGGGTTTTTTGGTGCAATAACTCGCAACAAAGACGAGCAAATTAACGAAGTTCAGGTAAAAATTTTTGTACAGTACCATGTGGCATTAGATCACTGGTTCTCCTAGAAGATAAAAGTGTAGTTCTTCCAGGAGTTTAACTTTAATTTTAAGCATTTTCCAGGACTTTCCAGGATAGCAATTAAATTCCGGGAGTTTTCAGGACTTTCCAGGAGGTGTATGAATCCTGATTGGATTCCTGCAAGAAAGGAACACAGTGAACCCACCTTAGGATGTAGAGCGAGTTCATTTGGATTTTTCGGATCGACAACTGTGGGATAGGGGTCAAATATTATATCCTTCCGGGGAGACAAACATGCCGCTCTGGCCATGGCTATCAGCAGGTCCACAACCTGAAAGATCAAGGGAAAATGTCTACGGTTTACAATTTTGTTACCAACTACCAACAAGAATTGAAATTTCAATAATTGCTGTCAAAATTAATTTTTCATCTTTTTCTTATAAATAATGATTGGTTATTTAATATGGTTGTAGTAACTTTAGCTACCTAGATATCAGCCAGTATAGAAGACAGGCCTACCTGCAGGTTAAAACCGTGAGAGAAGTCGTCTGTAGGTTTTGTCAGTCCCCCGTCAGTTTCTTCTCTGCCTTCTTGACAAAGCCTGCGAGTTACTCTGATTGGCTAGAGGGCAATCAGCACCCTCTACCAACCAAGGGGAGAGAGAGGAGACAACTCTTGTGATAATAAAGCACTTGTCTCCCCTGCATTACTGACCTAATGTTCGTTAATAGTCTGTGATATTCTATCACTGAAATGTGAGAAAACCTATTCTTACTACACTCTTCCCCCTTTTCTTTTTTGAGGAAGGGCGTACCAGCGACTGCAGTCTAAAACTCCAGCAAAGTATTCGCAAGGATAAAAAACATACCATAAAAGTACGGAACTGTACCTAAAGCTTCCTCTACTTTGAACTGGGCTAAAAACCGGACATTACCTAATAACAAACTACGTAATATTAGTCCGACAATAAAATACCCAACCCCAGATCATGGAAGCTGATCTCTAACCCCAACCCTCAGGTCGATTTTTCAACAGACCTCTAATTTCCCCAAAAAGACCCAAAGGAGCTGGAGCGAACTGGCCCACTTTAAGTACCAGTCCAACTCACTATGGAATCTACCTTTTCCCCCAACCTCCCCTTCCCCTCATAAATTAAGGGCTCACTCAATTTTATAATGTCAGCCCCTCTTAAATTGAGAGACTGGCTACCCTATACAGCCTGTCAATAAACAGACGACTAAGGAAATACTTGCCAGACTCTCCTAAATTGAGGGACTGACTATATCAGACAGTCTATCAAGTTTTGACTAACGACAATAGCGACAATAACTTTTAGACTGTCAGCACTCGATGAGAGCTTGCTCAGTTTGAAAACCTATCAGTCCCTATTAAATTGAAAGACTGGCTATAATCAGGCTGATCAAGGAATAACTGCCAGACTCAAGTAACTAGAGGGACTGGCTATACCAGATATCCCATCAAGAGTAGACTGACTAAGGCAATAACTGCAAGACACTCAGTCTCTCAATAGTTGATTGACTGGCTAGCGAACATAGTCTGACTACAACAGTAACTGCCTGTCAGTCCTCCATACATTGTGGGACTACTCATATAGCTCAAGGCTTCAGGAAACCAGTATCCTCTGTACGCATCAACACACACACACACATGAAGAATCAATGCATGTGAAACACCCGTGCACAAGGTGCCGCTAACACGTTAACTCAACATGTGGATGAATCTGCAGGACCAGAAGGAATATCGGAATCCATTGAACAGAAGTGCACTGCGTTGCTGATGTTACCGCATTGCCAATGATCAATTAGCCAGGGTCTGAACAAACATATCCAAAATGATCCCCGAATTTGATCAGACATAATGCTCCACAGTGAGCATTCAACCAAACAAGGTCAAGGCTTGTCCGATGTTTGACTTTTATTTCAGACCCTGATTCAATAAATTTAAACCGGGATGACAAACACCGGTGCATAACTCACTGGGGCTTCCATAGAGAAGACACAAGCAGAGTTGTGGCCACAAACTCCTTTGGCCCTGTGTCTCCAACATGGATTGCCCCGTCATTCTCTCCCCTTGTTAAATCATCCATCACAATTCGCACACACCTCGGCAAAAACTCATTTAGCATCCAAGTAACTTCCATTTAACCAATGCCGAATGATGTGGCCAACCGTGAGGGTTGTTAACCCACAGATAAATTACCAAACCCGCCATTCCACAATCCCATCCACTACACTTTCACTCAAACCATTCTCCTAACCCCCTAAAAGTTGAACATATCTCCACTGCAACACACATTGCACATTTTTCCAACACATATCACATGTCCTCCCAACACACCAACTGTTCTAAAATAGGTACACACACCACACTCTACAGAACACTCAATCTACCAAAAATAATCATTCTAAAACATAGGCCCACACATCACAAATCAACCAACACATCATTATCCAGCATCCCCCCTCATTATTCAACATCCACACATATCACAGATTTCTTGTCAGACATTTTATCATTTTTTTTTATCTTTCCCCCAAAAACCAACCTACACAACATCAAACCAAAATGCCACATCACCTACATCAAAATACAAAGACATCACCAACATCAAAATCAACTCAAACCAGTGTGCTAGATGGCGCCACATGCCAATGCCCACTGCCAATCTGCACTGCCCCCTAACATTACCAATACTAAAATAGAACTAAACTAAGCGACTGTCCAAACCAGTCAGCATGCATTAGCATTTCAGACAGGAAGTCCGAACCCAGTAATAAATCATGAACCACCAGGGCTACAATCATGTCTCCAAAGCAGTTAAACCCTGCAATGGAAAGGGGAACCTGTCGAACCAACATTCCCATACTGGCCGTACCCTGAAATGCACCAGTTAGCTTAATGGGAGTGGATGACAGTCCCGTAAGTCCTAACTTTCCAAATAATTCCGGACTCATCACTGTTACCTGAGAAGCAGTATCCACTATCGCACTCACTGGAAGGGACCTGACCCTGACCGGAACTACCATTGCCCCCTTCCGAGCCCCAGACACGGTAACGCCTCTAACGGCAGCAGTTGACCCGGCACCATCCGACGAGGCAGGTCCTCCTGTGGTAACCAACCTGTCAAGATTAGTGCGAACGGGGCAACTTCGCCTGATATGTCCTAATTGGTGACAAAGATGGCATTGTACTTGGGGACAAGTATTCAGAGATCCCCTCCTGGTTAGATACCAGCTGACCGATTTTGGTAACACATTCTTTCTGGTTAGTTGCCAGCTGATCGATTCTGTTAGCACATTCTCGCAAGCTCTGAGAGAGACTCTCAACAACAGATTCCCTTTCCCCCCTTAAATTTTGAATGTGATTTTCCATCTCAGTTCGCAATTCGCCTACATGTTTTTCAATTAAGTCTGAAACATACTCAGGGCAAATGGAAACATCTACCCCACTAATAAGAGAATTCTCTATCAAAGGATTCTTCTGGAATTGTTCAATATTATGTGCCATTGATACGTCTACTGGTACCAGTTCTGTCATGGTGTGGATTGTGGGACTCCACAAAAATGCAAATGAAAATATTCAATAAACCGCAATACTCACTTCCAAAATGGCTGCCATAAAATAAATTTATCTGCCTTACTTGATTTGTCAAAATACTATTAACCAGACTCGCCTCCAATGGTACAAATCTAGCTACAATAAATTCCAACCAAGCTGCAGGAAAAATAAAATGCGCAGCTCAAAATTTACCGGTCAAACAACCAACTTGACAGCAATGACTGTACAATAAATTCTCTTTTCTGTATAAAACAGAAATAACACTCAGTGAGTTTCCACTCCAGAAACTCACTAGAAAAAATGAAGCACTTATAAGCTGAATGCACACACGTTACCGCAGTCAATGCGATCAAGTGTGCTTATTCAACTCAAACCCATCAGGAAAAATGAAAAAGAACAAGACCCTTCAAAACAAGTGCATCACGCGTTACCACCGTCAACGCGTTGTTGCAACTTCCCTGTTGAGTCCAAAAACTAGAAACAAACCAAGCCAAATAAAATACCAAATAATCGCTGTCTCTAGTGGCCCAGTTAGTGCCTAAGGGCTCAATAGAATGTGTGTTGAATACCAAACAATCATCAAATGGTGTCAATCAATACCAAATGAGACGGACTTATCAACAATCAAAGTCTATTTCCCAAAATAAATAGGATCAAAACTCGCAGAGTTGGCAGTTTGCAATCACCCACTAAATTATGGTTACCTATTTAATAATTGACCTTCAAATCTCAAAATCAACTGGTGTTGCCCAACAATACCCGATTACATTCTAATCGGGTGCAATGTCGATTGTTTTTATTATTTTTTTTTTGTTTCAACTAAATGTAAGAGTGTGTGTTTTAATAAACACCAATCACTACCAAAATCAGATGGTGTCACTTGACACCACCAGACCACTATGTAATTGAGTGTAGCGCCCATATGTCAACACTCAAAAGAAAATTTTAATTTTTTTATATATTTTTTTTTTCAAAGTAAACTCAAAGATTGATGTTTGTTTGAATAAACACTAAACCCTCAATCAAAATCAGATGGTGCCACTTGACACCACCAGACCACAATCAAATTGAGTGCAGTGTTGATATGTCAACACTCAAATCTCAAAATACCATCTGAGTTTGTGTTGTAATGAACACCAAACAATCAACCACATTCACCAGATCAAAATCTGATTAAATATGGTACAAGTTTGTTAACACCCCATCACCAAAATATTGACTGTTTATTTAAACTCAAAATTTATTATTTCCAAAATACTGAGTGTATTTCAGCAACACTGATCACTCACCCTCTTTACAGTGTAAGTCACCAATGAGTACACCATCAAGGTTTACAGTGTATACTGACCACCACAGAATAGGAGGTCAATTCAATTTCAATCAGAATGAACACCAGCAATTTATCTATTCACTATGTACACTCACAGATAGCATTCAGCTACAAGTAACACCTCACGAAAAGCCACAAAGTTAGTAGCCAAGCTATGAAGATAAAGTTTGACCAAGTCCAAAAATAAACTAGGTACCAATATATTAGCAAATCTATTGAAACATTAATTTGAATGTTCTATGCCATGGCTAGCAAGAATTTCAATCAAACGAGAGAAAATCCCCCACATTCAATGTAAGCACCAGCCAATCCCTCGCGCAATAGCTACCAGGAAATAGCCAGGTGAACTTGACGACAAAATTGGGGGAATTCCAAAAATTACTAAATTGAACTCTAGCCTTTAGGCCATAGATTTTCAGTGAGTGTCCCAATCAAATTCACAAAAACTGACCACCGGAAAAGTCAATGTAGTTTGACCGATAATACAAAGCCAAACTATTGCTATACATTGTAAGTCGACCACACCAGTGAAAAATGGTCAACAGAAATTGACAGTGCGATAGACTCCCACAAACAAGTCTCGATAAGACAACCGTGCAAAAATATACCAGTGGCACAGCAAGAATAACCACAATTTGTCAACAGCACGACTGATGAATCCACGTACATCACCAGGTCATGCAGTACATGACCCTGTACCCCAAACTCAATCACCGAACCGAAGGAAATGACTAATCTGACCGCGTTCAGTCACTAAAACTTCATCCCATGCTCCAAATCTTCTCCAAAAACCCCAACATTACCAACCCAACCACCGAGCACATAAAAAATATAATTATCATGGGACAGGACTATGAACAAAACACAAAAATACACATATGGACACACAAACAGTACCAGTACACATACATGACAACACAAACATTAACATATAAACCATTCAAATATTGCACCTTCAAAACCTTTATCCCAACTTCTACTCCTAATTTTCCCTACCAAATACTATCTCAGAAAAAAAAAAAAAACTTCAAAATTCACCAAATCACACAAAATTCTAGCTAAATCTAAGGTGCAATATTGAAGGCAACCAGCAGGCAAGTCTGCCCGCTACACTGGCCATCTAACCAACCTAAACAATTACAATCCTATTCCTTTTTATTCCCGAATGTAACCCTTCAAGTTACTGTAGTTGTTGTTGTTGTTCCAAATAACAACAACAACGTGTCAGTAAACTCGCAAAATTTTCAAAAGGAACGCAAACTCAAACCAAATTGTAAACTGGGGTAGTTCAAAATAACCCCGCTTCACTCGCGATAAATTATACGTAGACAAATATGGCAAATCAAGTCGATCTGACGAAAGAGAAGACTATCAAGGGTCCAATTTTCGTCACAACACACACAGACTGTTTTTGGCTCAATTCACGGAACAATCATGGTCAAACCACTCCATATATTGCACAGAGCTTCAGAACTATTGCTGTAAAATCTCTAGTTCACAACCAATGAAAGCCAAATCAATTTCATTTGGAAAATCCGCCATCGCGAAAAAACGTGACCATGGCGAAGAGAGAAAAAAAATATATTTCAGAACTTCGCTGGAAGCTCTAATTTTTACAAAACCCCTTCACTAAAGTAACACACTTCCAGTTTATATCGACCCAATCGTAAAAGAAAGCCAACAAGTTTGTCAGGACTCGGAAAATAAAGATTTTCACACGCAAATTTTCAAGAAATGCAAGATGGCCGACGGACTTGGCACTGGACTCAGACCGCCATCCAGCGCAAATTTGTCAAAAAATTATCACAGTTCTACGCTGGATACTTTAACTTCTGACACCAATTGTAGTAACTTTAGCTACCTAGATATCAGCCAGTATAGGAGACAGGCCTACCTGCAGGTTAAAACCGTGAGAGAAGTCGTCTGTAGGTCTTGTCAGTCCCCCGTCAGTTTCTTCTCTGCCTTCTTGACAAAGCCCGCGAGTTAATCTGATTGGCTAGAGGGCAATCAGCGCCCTCTACCAACCAAGGGGAGAGAGAGGAGACAACTCTTGTGATAATAAAGCACTTGTCTCCCCTGCATTACTGACCTAATGTTCGTTAATAGTCTGTGATATTCTATCACTGAAATGTGAGAAAACCTATTCTTACTACATGGTTTTCAACAAGCATATGGTTTTCAACTTGTATAAAAAAATATTGATCCATGAGGACGAGGTTATTAATGGGAAGTTCAGGGCATGTCTCTATGGGTACTAACCATGATGCATATGTCACATTCTAATATATATATACAGTTATGAGGTGATTTAATAATAAGCTTATTCAAGGGCGGGTGACCTTGACCTTTTGACCTCAAATAAAATAGAGTTCTTTCTGCCCGATGGCAAAGTTTAACGAATGTTTGATACAAATCCTGGAACTGGAGATTTCTTTTTATTATTATTTTTGCCAGATTTTCTGGCCCAAGTGACCTTGACCAATGACCTTTTGACCTCAATATAAGTAGGGTTATTTTTTGTCCCATGGACAAGGTAAACCCAAGTTTGGTACCAATCCATGACCTGGAATGGGAGTTACCGAATGGACAAGAAAAGTTAACAGACGCATAGGCGGACAGAAATCATGATCGCATAAAACAACCCGGTCTATCGTATATTATCTGTCTAGGGGTAACAGTTGGAGGAACGCGTGTATTGTGTTCTATTTTGGACAAACCAATCAAATGGGCTGTAAACATGAGGCACCAGAGGTGCTACAACTCCTCAGCCCCTTAAGAGTCTAGACCAACATGTTTTTATGAGTGTAGAAGTTTGGATAAATAGCAATGAGTTATGGCATGTGAAAAGCAAACCCAAGCCACAACTCAGACAGATGAATGGATGGATACACCGACACACGGACGGACAGACAGTCGGAATCCAGTATACCCTCAACTATGTACAGGGGTATAACATGAGATTGATCTAATCAAAACCCATCAGCTTTCCCCAAGTGATTGTGACCCATGTGTATTGTGAATTGGGGAAGAGATACTCCAGCTATTGTCCGGACAAGATCAAACTGCTTAAAATCCAATGAAATCCAGTATGGCTGATGGTGGCCATATTGGATTAAGCACGTCCTTGAAAAACAATCCTAATCATCCTCTCAACAATGTGAAGGCACTCCCCAAGGTATGAAGTAGATCGGTTGAATCGTTCTCGAGTTATTGTCCGGACAAGATCCAACTGCGTATAATCCAATATGGTTGACGGCGGTCATATTCGATTAGGCACATTGCTAAAAAACAATCCCAACCGTCCTCTCACCAATGTCAAGGCACACCCCAAAATTGAAGTTGATCGATTAAATCGTTCACGAGTTATTGTCCGGACAAGAAAATGTAAGATCCAACTGCTTAAAATCCAATATGGCTGACGGCGGCCATATTGGATTATGTACATTGCTGAAAAACAATCCCAGTCGTCCCCTCACCGATGTCAAGGCACTCCACAAGTTTGAAGTAGATCAGTTGAATCGTACTCCAGTTATTGTCCGGACAAGATCCAACTGCTTATAATCCAATATGGCTGCCGGCGGCCATATTAGATTACGCACATTGCTGAAAAAATCCCAACCGTCCTCTCACCAATGTCAAGGCACACCCCAAGTGTGAAGTTGATCGGTTAAATCATTCACGAGTTATTGTCCGGACAAGAAAATCTAAGATCCAACTGCTTATAATCCAATATGGCAGACGGCGGCCATATTGGATTATGTACATTGCTGAAAAACAATCCCAGTCGTCCCCTCACCGATGTCAAGGCACTCCACAAGTTTGAAGTAGATCAGTTGAATCGTACCCCAGTTATTGTCCGGACAAGATCCAACTGCTTATAATCCAATATGGCT
Organism: Hanleya hanleyi; assembly: GCA_036873755.1. Taxonomy (NCBI): domain Eukaryota; kingdom Metazoa; phylum Mollusca; class Polyplacophora; order Lepidopleurida; family Hanleyidae; genus Hanleya; species Hanleya hanleyi. The sequence continues at coordinate 49,826 of JAVTVY010029512.1, read as the reverse complement.
GACGGCGGCCATATTAGATTACGCACATTTCTGGAAAACAATCCCAACCGTCCTCTCGCCAATGTCAAGGCACACCCCAAGTTTGAAGTTGATCGGTTAAATCGTTCACGAGTTATTGTCCGGACAAGAAAATCTAAGATCCAACTGCTTATAATCCAATATGGCTGACGGCGGCCATATTGGATTATGTACATTGCTAAAAACAATCCCAACCGTCCTCTCGCCAATGTCAAGGCACACCCCAAGTTTGAAGTTGATCGGTTAAATCGTTCACGAGTTATTGTCCGGACAAGAAAATCTTACGGAATCACGGAATAACGGAATCACGGAATTACGGACACCGGTGTTGCTACTAAGTAGTGGGGGACAAATATATATGTAAAGGGGCAGAACTCTGTAAAATATGGGCTGAGAGAAGCCACTTTCAATAGGAATCTGACTTAGCACTAGATAAATAAGTGTTGAAAATTTGGTGGTTGTATCTCAAGCGGTTTTGCCTAAAATGTGTTAACGGACTGACGGCCGGACGGACGTACATGTCGGACGGACGTACATGGCAATGACAATACCCCGAGGCCAAAATGGCCGAGGGGTAAAAAGTGACCAGATATCCACATATCTACAGGGGGGGGGAAACATGTACAGTTGTGATCTTATTGCCCTGGCCTGAAACTAAGTGTCGGACGGGTCTTTTGTCCATTTGTCCTCTGTTTATCTGTTGCCCCATATCCTGTCAAGCAGTTGATGTTAATGTGAAACAATTATTTTTAAAAAATATCCACAAAATATTATTCACAATTCAACCCCTGTTTTATATATTTTTAAGAAAAGAAATATAATTTTTTTAAATGTTACACATGGCCCATGGGATGGAAGAAATAACTACAACCGGCTAGAGTTACTGAGCTGTATCACGATGGGATGGTATTTTCGGCTAAATATCGGAGCCAGTTCATCTCAGAGAAGTGAAATTCCCCACAGTATCTCTATGTAATTTGTGCATTTTTATTCTGAAATTCGAAGGAAATCTATTCCAAATCAAAACAAACCTCCAATACCACACATGTTATTTTCATAGTGCCTAGTCACAATGTTACAAGATTGCAAGCCCAACGTCATTGTGCTTTGGAAAAAAAAAAAAAAAAAACCCACGCGAGGTATTGGAGATTTTCTTTGATCCTGAACAGATTTCCTTCAAATTTCAGAATAAAAATGCACAGATTACATACAGATACTGTGGAGAATCTCACTTCTCTAAGAAAAACTGGCTCCGATAGCGGAAAATCACATCCCATCATCCCCTGACGAATCTCCGTTGGTGATGCATTCACGTCAGTGCAACAACAACAACAACAACAACAACAACAACAGTTCAACGATCATGTTTGTGTTGATTTATTGGGTTGGCCATACCTTTCGCTATCTTCCATGAAGTATATTTTAGAGGACTTGTTATGCGAGACACCGCTTGTACTGGCCGACGACCACAGTTCATTTTAAAACTGAAAACTCCATCACTGGATGTGTTGGCAGGAAGCACAAACACATGGGCACTACTTCCGTTTTTGACTACTTTCGTTTTTGACAGAATCTCACAGGTTCCTACAATTCTGTTACAAGACAAAGTACAAGTTGCCATTTCCCGATAAAACAGGCGTTTATTATCGTTCAAATCCATTCTGAGAACTTTTAGACGAAATAACAAGTCGATTTTCACAGTTTTAATGTCAGACTATTTTTTTCTCAACAGCGTAGTGATACGACAATTAGTCTGACAATACCGTCCTACTGAATATGCAGAGGAATATAGACTTCTAGACCAAACCAATGACCAGTCATTCACTACACTGAACCAATGGCAGACATATAACTTTACTATGGAGCTCTTGATAGGCTACATGCCAGGAAGAGTATGTAAATCAGTATGAAAGTAGGCCTAATATATGCATACTTGGAGATCTCTTTTTAGAAGACTGGAAAATGGTAGAAAAATAAAAAAAAATGTAAAAAAATAATTAATGACCGGTTAGACCTGAAAGTTTCAAAGGCACAAGTAAAAAATAAAAGGATCATAACCTGTAAGTTTCAAGAACTTCCTTGCCATAGTTTTCGCGATACGGCTCGGACACACGGACAGACACACTGCTGGGGCCACAACAATACTCCTGAGCCCGTAGGGCCAAGGAGTAAAAACAACATAAGCAGGAGTTTCCTGCATAGACCTGATCCTCACTGACCTCAGCACCTGTGGCGATATCTTCCGCAGCATCCGCCATCACTCCTAAAGTCTGATATGCAAAAACACAGAGTTCTCGGGAACACACAGCTGGCTAGAAATGTTCAAGAAGAAGGGATGGAAATGACAGTGAATAACAATGCAATCCCAGAACAAATAAATAAATCAGTTATCCTTTTTGCTTAGATTCATACTTTGCCAGAGAGATAACTTTCAATCAAAGAGCGCAACCAGAACACAGCGATGTTCTCGTGCGAAAGTCGATGTTTTACGTTTATATGATAATAGCCATCGCAAAAATATCCCCGACAGAAAATGGAGTAAGTGGACCAGCGATTGGAACATTAACAGAAGCGATTCGATTGGCTAATGCCTGGCGTCAGCTGTTGCTATGCGATTCGCTCTCCGTGGTTTAAAATTTTTTGGCAAAATGCTGAGTCATGGGGATTCTTATTCGTATGACTGGCAAATAGTCTTTCCCTTTGTATAGGTGCTTCAAAACTTCTACCTGCTTATTCTTTAGTGCAAAAGTTACCCCCAACCACTTCTTTGCATAATCTAAGGATCATTCAAAGTCCATATTTGCTTATCTCAAGGTTAAACGAGCTCATTGGTCATATCCATGCATGGAAAGATGTACGACGCCAACCACAACCATGCGGAGTGCGTGTGTACATATTATATCGTACGTCACATCTGCTGCTGTCAGAAAGTCAGGCGGTCAGGTTACGTAAATCCGGTCCGTCGGGGGTAGTTTCGCGATGGCTATTATCATATAAAATGTAAAACATCGACCTTCGCACAAACATCGCTGTGTTCGGGTTGTCAAAGAAGGTTTCTGTTTCGTCGTATTTGACTTGAATCAGTTACTGCTAGAATGTATCTCACTCAAGGGTAAAAACATGACAGTGCACATCTACATAATATAGGGTGGGGCGGGGGGATATTATAAAACCTTCCACATGTATTCCACCTGCATAACACAGCGTTTTTTAAACATACTAAAATTTATCACATAGGGGAGATAATAAAGAATATCATTTTGTGATATCATATATGAGAAGATAGGAAGGGCTTAGATGGTAATACAAAATTAAACATTTATATAACTCTGGTCTCTCTGAAGCCTACCTTTAACATGGCTCCATTCTGAAAGACGTGTGGCTCATCACAGACTACACAATACTCGTTCAGGGTAGGGATCCTCTGTCGTGCATACTGGTACACCTGGCAACGGAAACCATATAGGTGACCAAACAGGTCAGACCAATCTTAAAGAGGTAGTAGCGTCATTTAAAAAATATTAAGCAAATAACATATTTCGATAAAAGTTATTTAATAGTTAAGATCAACTATTGTGAACATTTTTCTGTGATCTCATTTTTCAATATCACGGGCATTGAAATCACACTTCTGACATTCTCTGAAAAACATGACAGCACCTGCACTTGGCCCCAGTGCCCGAGATGACGTCACAAAACGTGCATTGGCATTCCGGACGTGATGCTTTGCAACGTCATACTCGATCTTAGAACTTTTATTGCACTGTGACGGCTTCTAACGTGACGTCATGGACACATGGTCACGTTATCCGACGTCATCTCAGTCATTTCCCATTTTCATGTTGAAAATTGAAAAATTTAAAAATCCGACAATATTAGTCCCTATAAGATTGAATAGAAGACTTCAAGATTTGAAAATCTTTTGGCAATTGTTGTTGGTGATCATGCTGTTCAGTTTACCCGAAGAATTAAAATCACGCTACTACCTCTTTAAATATCATCAGAGTAACAGTACGCGTGATGTAATATATCCCAGGTAATCTTCAACAGGTGACCATTGCTGGGTATCTCGAATATTTTTTCAGGCCGCTTCACAGAGCGTTGTGGTCTGGTTATCTCAGTAATGTATGAATAATGGCGCCAAAAGAAGGAGAGAATTAGACAACCACGCACCATCTGATGGCTCGAAAAGGTGATAGAGATATTCGCTAAAATGACAGAGTGATGAACAAGAGCACCACTCTGTAACACACAAGCAACAGATTTCTAGCATGGACGTCTAGTTCATTTGGAAAATCAAGCTCTGTACTTGTGATGTAATCAGATAATTTTAACGATTCATGTCAGGGTGGTGGCAGAATTAACCGCTGTCAGAGGTTTTTGCCTAGTTCCTGGCCACAACACTTTTCAGAGAATCACCTGCTGTGTGCATCGTCAGATTTCTACAGGATTTTCAAAGGGACACAAATTAATGGACTCTTACTACACAATTTAGTCCTCACCTGAACTAAAAATCCATGTTCTAATGAAGGGACATTCTTCGCATTTTTGCCTTCTAATGTCTCAGAAGCCAGCAGATGTAAATCAGACAATGGCCCTTGCAAGTCTGGAGCCGTACTTGACGTCACCATACTGGTTTGGCGTTTTGCCAACTTGGGCTTGAATTTTGAGAATCGTTTGGCGGGATGGGAATGCTGTCGTCGAGGTGGAAGAGGAGGCGGTTTGTCTGCGGGAACAGCCTTGTTGCTGGTATTTTTACCTCCCGCCCCATCGCTGGCAGCCAAGTCCACTGACATGGGAGCTGGAGTGCCTAATTTTATATTTACACAACTGGAAAAGACAAAAAAAAATTTAATTTAAAATCTGATCTGATAGACAATGACAAAGAAGATGTCATTCTATTGTACATGCTCCTCCCAAGCTCTCTCGGAAATTAGTCAACATTGAAGTGAAATATAAGAATATAAGGTACACGATGAAAATATATATCAGTCATGTCAGTTAAACATGAAATTCAAAGAAGTTGAATGTCACAATATTTGAAGTTGAGGATACATTCTATTTCTGTTAAGCCTTACCATGACAATTTCAAGGTCAAGATACTCCATGTTAGAATCCAATCTAGGTAAACCAAGATTGTAAATCAGGAGAATACCATCTAGACGTAATGCTATGAAAACCTTGTGCGAAATGTTTGCCGATATTCTACGAGATCCCATAATAAGCCAATCACGACCATTTCAACCTTTTCGCTCTGACAATGATTGACGTTTACTTCAAGGAGATTAACATCTTCGCACGGCACAATCTTTTGATATTTTCTACCGCTAACAAAGCCAGACTTTTCGGCGGGAGTAAACTCTTTGATGATTACGGACCCTGTCTGAAAATGATGCCATATTTGGAAAATGTTTCAGGATAATGTTTATATATTAGACCACGAGCTACCGCGTAGTAATTACTGAGGGCGTGATTTTGAATTAGTTACAATCAGCTATCCATCTCATTGGCTAACAATAGTAGTTTCAACTTGCACGGGATTTATATAGGGCTGAATTCAGATATAATATTCCGTGATGTTATATCTGAGTTTACTGAGATTGGTTAGAATCTTGCATTTTGATAGGACAAGCACAGCCATCTTTCTGGATCTAATTGGAGTGAGTGAGTGATTGAGTAGGATTTAACATTACTTTCAATCATCTTTCATTCATATCAGGATGTTTGGGTCCTATTCCATTCACATCTGGGAACCATATGAGTTATTTGCCTCTTACGACAAGCTGTCTAAGAAGCCAAGACTATTCTTACCATGACCTGGGGTGTGCATGAATAGCATAACCATTAAAGTCTTTTACAAGAAAGATGAAAAGCCAAGTGGTTGAAGTTCTCCAATGTTGAAGTCCCCCCTCAACATTGGAAATAGTGATTTGGCTTGGAAGCATAACTTTAAGTCCCTGGCATGTCAAGCGATCCCAAGCCATCAGATTCATAAAGGTACCCACATACAAAATTCTCATGAAAAGAAATTTCGATCTGGGTCTTCAGTGGCTCCAACTATAGATGCATCGTCGAGAAAAACAAACCCACGCGAGATGTGGAGGCAAGAAACCCACTTAATGAATTTGAATAGAAACCATTCAGTATTTCAGAAGTTATTGTTGAGAAACCAAGTTTAACTTGGCCCCCAGATGGCACCACCTATAGGAGGATTGACATGAAAAACAATTCCAAGCGAGATATTAAGGCAAGATACCCATTTACCAAATTTGAAAAGAATCCATTCAGTTTTCTCAGAAGTTATTGTCCAGAAATGAAGTTGGTCGGACAGACGGATAGATTGACAGCCCTGAACACTATAGTTCCCCTCAAATCCTCACATCGTTGGGGGAATATTAAAGCATTCAGTACACAAAATAAATTATCATTTCTTATAGTGTCCCCTTGAATGTCTAGGGGAGATGGTCGCCACCGGATGACATTATTGAGAGATGAACTCCTTGGAACATGCAATAACTCATCTGGGTGAATTTCTTGTGGAATTGTATGATAATCTTTCTACATCATGGAGAAGATATGTAACTCTAACATAGTCATGTAAAGTTTTCATGAGCATTTAAGGATTATGATAACAGTGAAGGGAAGAGTCGAACCTTTCAGGATTGCTGAGCAGTAGATTTGAAGCCTCGTTAACATTTCCTCGCGTAATGATGAGAGCGTTACGAGCCACGTCCATGGCGAACCCCATATCAGCCAGCTGAGCTAGGCAGCCATCATCCACGGAAAATGCATCAGAATTACTGGAAAATAGAATCATAATATACTGAATGGTTAATATATATCATTGTCACATTCCGTCTTGGTAATCTTATGCAAAGTTACAAATGTAAGTTCCCCTGATGGTGAAAACAGTGTGACAAGGGCTGTATGGTACGACTACGTTGTCACCATAATGGTACCATGGCGGTACCGGAGAAGACACACAACCACTGATGGACCTCTCTGATACCGCTACGGTACCATTATGGTGAAAACATAGCCACCCCATGGCGGTACCGGAGAAGACACTCAACCACTGATGGACCTCTCTGATACCGCTACGGTACCATTATGGTGAAAACATAGTCATCGGTATGGTACCATACTGCTCCGACAGGGAACTTAGGTCTTTACAATTCAGTATATCAAAGACAACAGAAAGAAAAACAAATCATCTCATCTTTATGTAAAAGATACAAGAGCCAATCACTGAATAGCTTTCACAAAATGAGCCAAAATTGGCTTCAATATACACTCACACAACACATCGTCTCCACCTGATGTATCCTCTAACACATAAAATTGAAATTTTCAATGATTTCCTAATTTTGGGGTCACTGTGACCTTGACAATTGACCTTGGCATTAAATAATGTATTTTCTCATTTTTAGGCCAAAGACCTTTTTACCTCTACCTCCATTATAAGATGCGACACATATCCACTCACAAAAAATTAGAACTGCATGTAGATAGAAAACTGTCACAGATATAGACCAGACATCAACAGATGGAAATCACCATCAGATAGTATGTCTGAATTTATTGAAAAGTTATTAGTAAGATTGACACTGTACAAGAACAAATCTGAATTCTTGTCATTAATATATAATGTTCACCCACAATCACAGTACAGTTTGCTAGTGAGCCATCATTTTTCAGTGAAGGGGAAGTAGCAAGAAGGCCTTGAGTTGAGGAGACAGTTCCTATAAGATTAAATGACATCGTCCAAAAGACAACATGATTTTATCATAAAAAACATGTGTGGACAATAGGAATTGACAAATACCCAGCTGCTGAATCGAGGGCAGACAACTCTGACATGGTGACGCTGTGTTTGGGTCTCGGAAGCACCGTACTGTTGGATTTAACCTTTTCATTGGTCAGGAGTTTCCACTGATTCGACACGAATGTCTCCATGACACTACAATACAGTAAAAGGAAAGAAATGTATTCATTAAACTCAACCAGGCAGTAAAATGTAATTAAAACTGTATCAATTTACCAATATGTAGACCCAAAGTGCTATTAAATCTTCAAGATTTGCATAATATAAAACACCTAAGGGAACTTTTGAAATTAGGGCATACTAGAAACTGGCATACGGCATTCCAAATGGTGTGGCATGGTGTGCCGAGTTGGAACTCTTAGGAACTCCCTGGCATCCATTTTTGAACTCACCAAAGAAAGGATGGCATACATGTATATCTTGCCATACAAATAGCACAGAGGGAATGGCAGGGAAGGTCATATGCCATTCCAATTGGAACTCCCATCCATGCCTATCAGAACACTACACTGGGCATAGTGTATATCTCATTTGGATAACCAGCATATATGCTATTCCTTTCAAGGAACTCATGCTCTAATTTCAAGAAGCTCCCCAACATATATTTTTAACTCTTTTCAGTGTGATTTCTCTTTTGACAATTAGAATTTTAGATGTATGCAATTTGAAAAAAAATAACTTTTTAGTAGATAAGTAGTGAGGACTATGTATAAATATTATCTTTTTCTTGAGGCATCTTCAAATAGTGCAAAACACTTCCCTTCTTATACTGAAATAATTTCTGGGGAAATTTCTGAAATTTTTGGCGTCAACAGTTTACTGTCTGCAAATAAAGTAGCATGTATGAAAGAAGGTTTTCCTTTGGCTTGAAGTGTGGCAACATATGTTGTCAACATATGAAGCCAGTCCAGACCCAAAACTGTTTTCAGGCAACAACTAACATGACTAATGATATACCCAATATTTGGAGGTGAAGTTTATCTTGTTTCGGGGAAAAAAATGCTGTTTTCACCTCAAAATAGATTATTTTGCACAAATGTCCAAGATGCTATCAAAATACCATAAGGGCAAGTAGTTGAGATTACTTCAAGATATTATTCTGTAAGCTAACTGTGAAAAAATTCTCTTATATTTGATATTTCATTTTATCACTCCGAACCGCACCTCATTAGAGTCAAAACCTCACTAAACCGAGCCAGGTCCTTTCATATAGGGAGCTCGTAAGAAAACTGGTTTATACAAGAAAAACATTATTAGCGGAAATTATTCCAATGTGTGCCATAATATTTCTCCAGGTGTTCACGTTGTTAGTGCTGGTGAATACACACAGATGATATATACATTTTCATTGTGTTGCACTTCTCCAAGTACCAAAGAGAAGAAAAATCTTTGAAAACACATTTCTCTCAATTTCTTTGAAAGTTTTGTTGATTTATTGAGAAAACCTTCCACAAAATTGGACTTCTGGAGAATTATAGGGAAGTAATCCATAAAAATTGCCTTTCGGTAATACCTGTTACGTTTTACTTCATTTTACAGGTTTGCTATTTTCACCATTTTTGTAGTTTTCCTTTCTAATAATTCTAAGCTATTAATTCAAAATGACTGAGATTACCTACATAATCTATACATAACAAAGCACACAAGAGTCTCTCATGTTTCACTGTTTAAATTACAATGACCACGTTTTACCTAATTTTCTGACTGTGTAACTTTCAAAGTGAACAAAATACATTGTGAGATGAAATTAGAAAATCTAAGAAATTCTTTTGAGGTTTGGAATGTCAAGAATGGGAATTTTAAGTTTTAAAACATTTTCATTAAATATTTAGTTTCAGCAACTTAAATGAAAGACTGCATTTTAAAAACTTCTTATATGAAACTCAAATATTTCAACTGCTTCAGCTCAGAATGAATTTTTTTAATCAAACTTGAATTACCTAAATCCATACCTTTCAAAACATGGTTCAATGATGCAGTTGTAACGTAATTAAGGAAAAACTTGAGAGGGTGTTGGAATTTTGTGTGAACAGGCCTCCAGTCCTTAATAAAATGATCAATTCACAAGAAGAGAAATTAAAATGACTTATCTGTAATCGAAATCTAACCAAAATAATTTTGACCACAGTCATAAGAATTACCAAACTTACACTCTCATCTGACTTGCTACACCACATTTATTTTGTCTTGATGGCTGGAATACTTCGATTTTAGGAGAATCTGGAGAAGAAATGTTGGAAGACTATTGATTATAATATACAATCCATGGTCTCGTACAAACAGAAATTGTCATAAATTGTATTGATTTTATAACTCAATTATTTGTAATTCTACCACACCCCATGTGTTTTACCAAATAACATTATTACATGTAACAAAGGGAGGCCAGGTGGGGTGGGATCTAATTCCAATAGACCCTACCTCACAACCAATCGTTGTGAATTATATGACGTCATAATTTTCTTCGCGTGTTCAGTTGAGCTCGCCCCAGAAGGGTAATAGGATTGAAATGGATATCAAAATATATCGTCTGCCTGTATCTTCTTGTACATCCTTTTGCCGTACATCATGGAACCAATTAAAGTTGGAGAACAGTTTTTTGCCTCAGAGATTTATTTTTTGTAAAACAAAGGTTCATGCTTGCATCATTTTGATTGTTAATGGCGTTTTAGTATGGCGCCCCTATAGCTGTCATACTGTGGACTCTCCAACCCATGTCGATTTGAGGCTTGCAACTTGCAGGTGTTGCTTGCTTCGATTAAGTGGCGGGCCAAAGCATATTTGTCGGGTATAGGGTGTTAATCCCATTTTAAATACACAGGAATATCTTTCTGTCCAGGAAACATCTCCATATTGTGCCGTTTTCAGAATGGTAGATTAGAAATAATTCGTTGTGCACTGTGGTAAAACACCTAGAATAGATCGGGCTGCAATAGGATGAGTCTTCATGCTTGATCACTCAGGCCTACTCAGATTCATCCTATTGCAAACCGATCTATTCTAGGTGTTCTACCACAATAAACAAGGAATTATTTCTTAAATGTACATGTACATGTATAACTAACAATTATGCCCTTACTTGTACAGTCCAGGTACATTGTCGTTGACATGTGTAACCGTATCACTAAAGGTTCATCAGCCACAACTCTCCAAGCATTGGCAACTTCCTCCTGGAAATAATACCAGCCGGATGAACAGAAATGACAGTGGTTTGAAAGATGACTACATTATTAAAAGACCAGCTTCAATATAGACACGAAATACAAAAGTTAAACTGCAGATGTTTGATTTTCTACAGAAATAGGGGAGACAACTCTATTCCGCCACCTCTGTATTACCTTTGTTAAGTTGATATAGCTTGCAACACATGCATGACATTAAAATACTGTTTAATATAGACAACTTCAAAATTTGCTGAAAAAAGTTCTCATTTGGGAAAAATGCTAACAGGAGTCGATGGGCTTCAATATATAGCCACACAACCTTCCGGCAACAATGTGGAGCAGATCCGATGTGATGGGAAAGCTGTAGTCACACATGAGGATATGATGATGGTACATTGTAAGTCTAGTTTAGTACCAATCAGTGTATGGGATATAAGATTAAAGACTGACGGATGAGTGGACAGAAATGCACCATGTTGCAAATCAAAATATTTCAAAATCAATTACTTGCAATGAGGTTGGGGGTATACTTGAAATTTAATCCCAACATGGCTGCCTGTGATACTCACTGCAATCTTCACAGACTTGATGCACAAAAAATACTTTGTGTATGACAAATAGTCCATCTGTTTCAAGAGACAGGTAGCTTTGTTTGAGCCTGTCACCTACAAAATTTAACTGCCCGTAACAGGTGCCGGACACCCTATTATTTCGACCCCTGCTACATGTATATACCCAATGTTTGGTACCATTTCATAAAATGGAACTCGTGATTTTCCTCTTTTTTTTGGCAGATTTTCCAGCTCACCTTGACCTTTGACCTAATGGCCTCAAAATCAATAGGCTGAGAGCTATTCCCCAATCACATGAATATCTTCGGTTAAAATCATGTTAACAGGAAAACGTGACACACACACACCCAGACAGTGATTTTAAATCCCTCGACCAGAGTCCAGCAGGGATGATATTGGAATAGATACAGGAAAATTTCAGAAGCTGGCAATGAGACAAATAGAACAAAGAGAAAGGCTGACTGACCTGAAGGAATGACAAAGGTAAATAGAGCTCCACGTCTATATCATCTATGGACCCAAACAACCTGATTAAAAACAAACAAAACTTGTGAGTATATGGAGAGAGGGTGGGGGGGATTAGGTTTACTGTCAAACTCATGGTTATTTTACTCATATGTTGAAGAGAGAGAAATCATGTCCACACTTTATACATTGCATTTTGTTTTCACTAAGCTGAAAGCAATATGTTCATGTGATGGTCAGAAAAAAGATAATGACATACATGTAGCCACGATATCACGGGATACAGACAAAACTCCCACAAGATAAAACCCCCATACACATAACCTCCAAACACATAACCCCCACCAGACAAAATCCCCACATTAATTGTAAAATAAAGAACAAATGCAAATATTTCACTGGAGATCTTCTGGGCTTTTTTTCAGCCATATGCATGTAGATTAAGGCCCGTTAATAAAAGAAATAAATGTTCATCATCCTTTTGTTCAAAAAATGATGAGGGAGGGTGCATTTTTTTATATATTTTTTTTAATTTTCCTAACTCAGAAAATCGGAAAAAAATTCTGACTTGGCCATTCCTATGTACCTCCACTCATCGACTGGATTTATATTTGGTACCGGCATTGTAATTTTTTATGCGGGCAAATTTATTTAACGTGTGCGGGGATGATAAACAATCATTTTTTTAGTGGGCCCAATGGTACATGCAAGTATGCTATGCTTGGGTTTTGTCATTGACCCCAATACCACAGTATGACGACATGATACAGGCATGCATCAGTTCTGCTAATGCAGTGTTACTAAAATGAGTCACATGGGGCTTTGAAGTTTCTGAACATAAATTGTACAAAACACTGAGAACCCCTTGACCTTGAAGCTACATGTATTTTCAAAGGGCCCTATGATGGGCAAGTACTAGTTGATGGTAACAAGCAATTGGTGACAGATTGACAGTTTAACCTAGTGACCCAGACAATATAGGTCAATCTGAGTAATTTTTGATAGGCTTCTGTTCCGTGACCACATGCCTGTGTGATTCAAGTTTAGTGCTCTTGTGTATTCTTGAGGTGCTGAATGATAAAACAGAGATGGACATATTATACGTACGTACACACAATTTTGGTGACAATACTCCAAATGCCAATTTTGGATGAAGCAAAATTCAGTGAATCTTCAATGAGCCTTCAATGATACATTATGGTTAAATGTATGTGTTATGCAAGTTTGATACTCCCAGGTAAAGTCATTTTTCAGATAATCAAATGGTAAGAAGTTAACAAAGTTTGACCTGCTGACCCGAAAAAGCAGGGTCACTGATTTTCAATAGGCTTCTGTTTCATAATCATATGCATATACATGTACAATCCTACATGCGTGATATAAGGATGACATACCCAGGCAAACTCATTTTTGACATGGTAATGAAATGGTTGAATGGATACGATGACAATACCCCAAGGTCAATTTTGGCTGTAGTCCATGACCAGATGTGTGTATGGTGTTAGTTCAGTAAGACTAGGCCTTATCATATTTGAAATATGGGTTACACTAAGCAAGTAGCTGGTGCATAATGTAAGAAAAAATAAGTCAATCACCCTAATTTTCAATAAGCTTCTCCTCTAAGTCCACTTCCATTTTTTTCAAGTTTGAACCTTTTAGACATAGCCATTCTTGAGATATGGTGGCAACAAGCAATTTTTGACAAATTGACACAGTTTGACCTTGTGACCTGGAAAAATATCTCTCTGATTTTCAATAGGCTTGTGCTCTCTGACCAAATGAATGTGTGGTGTAAGTTTGGTCCTGCAAGGCTCAGTCATTCTTGAGATAAGGCGGTAAAGAGAAAATGGAGACGTACAGATATACATGGTGATGACAATATCCCAAGACCAATTTTACTTATGGAGTAAGAATACATTCTATCTCACCTATATTGTAAGGCTCTGTCTCCATATAACAGTCGTGTATTCTCGATATCATCATAGAGGATTTGATTCATTGGGCACTGGACCTCCTCCTCCTGGTAAACATAAATATAACATATAACATAATTAAAAATCATTTTAATTTCAACAAGCTGAGTAGCTAGCAGGTCCCCCGCCAAGGAGCTTGTCTGGAAACCGGCTTCTCACACGCATGGGATATAATCACTAGATATATTTTGTGTGATGTTAGATCGTTGCTATGAGTGTGGTCTGATATAGTAATTGCGAAGGACAACGTTGCAAAATTGTCTATGGAAGAAAGGGGGCAGGATGATGCAGAAATACCCTCCGGTGGGATCATTGTGCCCAAAAATGAGTCATTCTTCTGAGATACCAGCCATCTTACATCCCCCAAGTTTGAAGTCGATCAGTTGAATTGTTCTTGAGATATCGTGTTCATAACCCGGTTGGGATGGAAGGATGGATGGAATTAATGGAGGGACAGAAGGATGAATGAGTAAGTAACTACTGATGTTGTCGATGTGTTGAATTGTTCTCGAGATATCGCGTTCACATGGTTGGGATGGATGGTACATGTATCTAACCAAGCTTAAGGATGTCTGCTGGTGGTTTTTGGCTTTGGCAGCCATTTTGCTTGTTTTTCTTATTGGGTTATCTCCCTTTCCTAGGTTAAAAGATAGTGATTTCCTTTCAAAGCAGGGCTCTCAAGGAGAGGCGAGCGATCACTCGCGCGCGCCTCTTGCTCGCCTGAAATAAAAAAATGGCGAGTGGTTCACCACTCGCCTGTTTTCGTCGGTCAGAATAAAATTTAATGACATCTTCAGCTGTTGCTGTCAAGTTCTTGGCTTCCAAAATATCTTGTTGTTCATCATTGGCATGTTTCATAGGTCAGAATAAAGTTTAATGTCATCTTCAGCTGTCGTAAAATTCTTGGCTTCGTAAAGATCTTGTTGTTCAGTAATTTCGGAAGGCTTCCCGCCATTTCCGCTTCATGTGTTAGTGCAAAAAGTATAACCCTGTGTCGGAACGAAATTACAGATCTGTTATGGGTAGACTGGTTGCCTCCCTTGTATTTCCATACAGACACATTTTGAGACGTGGGTTATGATTTCCAAAATCCGTCAAGCACCACGGCTCTAACCACCATGGCATCACGCCGTTTTAAACATAGTTTCCAATTTTGTTTAACATAACATCACTCTGTTTTAAACATTAGTTTCCGATTTTGAATTTCTCTCGCTGTTAAGCGGACTTTCGTCCCACGATCAAGTCCATGCTTTTTATTGCTCTCACGCAATTCCGGTGGGTGTCAAGCACGCCTTTTCGTTCCTGACAATTTTGTCACTGTTAGCAAGCTGTTAGCGGAAAATTGCATGATGTCGAATCCGAAAGGAAAGCCGATAGAACTATCAACGTACCTAAAAGGGGAGAGGAACCTACATCAGTGTTCCGAATTAAAGAAGACTACAACATCGTTCTGAACCGCGCATATGTGACCCACATATTCTGTAATGTACTTATAGAAGTAATTTGAGCAATTCACTCGCCTCAGGGATTTCTCAGGCGAGTGATAAAAGCACTCTCCTCACTCGCCTGAGCTTAAATGCAGGCGAGTGATGAATCACTCGCCTTCATTTTGCTCCTTGAGAGCCCTGCAAAGCCTTCTAGTTGAGAATTTTGCACATCAACATCCATCCAATTTGATAAATTTTGATAGACATTGTGATTATCTGCAAATAGTTAGAATATAAGAAAAAGTTAAGTACTATTGATATGAATTTTCCATGAATATGCTCCAAAACTAGGGCTATACTAGGGTTATCAAATTGAGCATGGGTCAGTCCACTTAACGTTGCCTACAGCTAAAAAATGCACACCAACCTATATTTTTTCTTTGTTTTTCCTCATATTACACAATTGTGAATGCAACAACACACATTATTCCAAAAGTTAATTACTTTGATTTACCACCAGCAGAGCTTCTCAAAATTGGGGCATGCTAGGAACTGGCGGAAGGCATTCCAAACAGAGAGGCATGATGCACCAAGTTGGAACTCCTAGGAACTCCATGGCATACTTCTTAGAACTCGGCAGACAAAGAATGGCTTATGCCATATCATGCAATGGCATGAGGGGAATGGCATATGACATTCCAATTGGAACTCTAAACCATCCAGATCTGAACAATAAACTGGGCACGGTGTGTCTCATTTGGATAACTGGCATATGCCATTCCGATCAAGGGACTCGTGCCCCAATTTCAAGAAGCTCCCAAAGTTCCTCTCATTTAATTCATTGGACTCCTGTCAGACTCCTGTCATAGAGACAAAATTCCAGGGCTTTGTGGGACAAAGAGTGTCACCAGGGGATCATTGGGTGTGAACAACCTCCTCACAACCTCCTCTCAGCATATTGTGAAGACAAAACAATGGAAACAAAACTATGTTTCCTATCATTCCTAGGAATTAACAGAATTGAAATTGTCATTGCTAAATAGTTTAGTGTGGGTTGCCATAGCCCAGACCGCTCAAGTTATAATTTTGCCAAGGCGTGAGATTTGAGTATCCACCCAGGAGATACAAGCCCCTCAAAAATGCGAATTCCTAGGTGTTATTTCATAAAAAAATTCGCATTTTTGTTTCATATAAAAACCTACCATTGTACATTTCATCCTTCACGGAGGCTATAGATGGATACTTACAAAATTTTGAAATCACGGACTCCTTTTTCTGTAAACTGGAGCAAGTTTGAAGGATTCTTGGTTACTTTAAAAATAATTTCTTGAAAATGTCCATATGCGGGACATTTTGATATAGCTGCGTGAGAGCGTGAGAGAGATGTCAAATGCGTGAGGGTTGACAGGTATGATAGTCTAGAACACAGGACATGGCACAGAGAAAGAGGGGCTTCCAATAAAATTTGAAATCTTCAGGCCTCGACATTGATACAAGATTTAAGCAAATGAACTAGAAGTGTGTATCATCACATCAGACTAGCTGGATGGCACTGGCACTCATCAAACAGCCTACACTAGACTCTTGCACAGTCCCTACACACACAAGACGAAAAACGTGAAGGCGCCACACACTAATTATGTATGTTTCATAGGCTGAGTGTTCAAATTCCAGCATCAGCTCATCTCCCATGATGCAACACTCGATTTTTGTTTTGAACCTGTGCGAACACGAAACATACATGTACCAATCTCTCTGCACAACTACGTAACATCATGTGATATAAGCATGGTGGTGGTCAATGCATTTCTAGCTGGTCTAATTTACAGATGCAGACTTCTACTTCATTCGCTTCTGCTAATACTTACATCATACAAATAATTGGCCTGATCGTTGTAATACTCGGTACAGTCCTCGTCTGAGCTGACGTCAGAATAACAGTCCGCGTAACTAGAGGCCGCAGACTCCTGGCTGACCATTCTCTTCACTGGAGGATGAAGGGACCCGGCAGCGCTACCCATGTCTGTAGACATCGCTGCCACACCAGCGTCTTCAACGCTCAGTTCTGAAATTCAAAACAAAGTGGTAAAGCGGACCTCCCATTAGGGCTCTCCAACGAAGTACATGTAGAACATTTACAACAAAAAAATAGGACAAAAGAAGGACAAAAGGTTGTGTTAATATACACATTGTTACATGAATGTGTGTAATTAACATGCAAAATAATCATTTTAATTTTATCCTTGACTTTGAGTCAATCTGGGTGTCGCGGCATTATGTTGGAAAGTCGTCTGTCTCCATTATATATACTGTTGACACTTGACTTTCTTACCCGCTTCTTTTCTGTTGGCTGTCAAGTTCCTCTGTAAAATCGTGAAGTACATGTATATCAATACTCTTGGTTGTAAACACTGTATATCTGCCAAAAATGTGGCACTCAGTTAAGAAAATTTTCTCAAATTAGGCTTTTTAAAATTTTTGACGCACAAAATTCCTGAAAAGTAGGACAAATTCTGAAAATTCTAAAAAGTAGGACAAATTCTGAAAAGTATAAGTAAGACGAATTCTGAAAAGTATAAAAAACAAGAGCCCAAGGGGCTTCAATATACGCCTGTATATCTGGAATAACATTGGTCCAAATTTCAAGGTTGTTTAATAGCCTTGATTCCAATTGATCTAGCAATCTAGGAAAAGGTCTACAATTTTGTGCTTCTGAGAACGTAACATATATCACATGTTATATTGAATGATAAACTAAAATGAGCTGAACTCTTGGTAACTAGTTGACCTTGAAGCAAGAGCAGAGAGCTCACATATCCCACACTGAAAACGACAATAGTCAAACACAAGAAAATAGTAGTTTTCCTGCATATGGATTCCTTTCAGACGAGATAATTTTTCATGAAGGAAGAAGGAAATGATGAAGTAAACCTTTGTTCTTGAGTTAATAAACAGACCTGTGTGAAGTTCATAAAGGACCCCTCTTCCCGTTAAATTAGTAACTGTATGGTTTTTATTTCACAACAGTTTAACTAAACGAAGCGTTTCAAACATGGGACCCGGAGACAACTCCACATGACAATACCATATACATGCAGGGAAAAGAACTTTGAATATTCCAATTTAACACATTTAGTCAGCTAAACTTGATTCAGTTTTGGGGGACTGCGACCTTGACCGTTGACAAATTGATCTCAAATGTATGGCTCCACTTTGCCATGCGAGTAAGGTATAGTCAAAGTTTGGTACCAATCCATATCTTGAAACTGGAGATATCGCATGAACAACAAATGTTAATGGATGAATGGACAGAACGCAACATCGCATTACATGACCTCGTCTTCGTCAGGCATATGAAAATGTGACTTTTAATGATTTCTCGATTTTGGGGTCAGTGACCTTGACCGTTGACCTAAATTTTGGTACACGACACATCGTCTTCCCTCAATCTATCAATGGGCAAAAAAAATCATGATTTTTAATGATTTCCTGACTTTGGGGTCACAGTGACCTTGACCTTTGACCTTGACCTAAATTTTGGTACATAGCAAACCGTCTCCCCGTAATTTCTCAATGGATACAAAAAATCATGATTTTTAACAATTTCACGACTTTGGGGTCACAGTGACCTTGACCTTTAGTTTAAACAGTATTTTATTTCCATAGTGTAACATGATGGAAATGGGGATTGGGGAACAGGCAAAGCCTATATAGACCCCTCTCCCCACATACAGAATATTTATTTATAAATGACACAGTGGTTAGGTCAAGTGTGTAGTAATAAGTACTGATTTGGTGATAATCGGTAGTGAATGCTACAGTATATACAACAAAATAGACAGGTAGAGCGTGCATATGTACAAGAAAAAAGACCAAAAAAAAAACAAAAAACAAAAACAAAAAACATTTCATACGCCATGCTATGCACAAGTGTGATAATCCATAAGAATGTAATACATTAGTAAGACATATATCTAGAAGCGACCAGTTTGTCTGATGTAGTCGTGGACAAATGAAATAATATTGCTGTTATAATCGAGGTTTTTATAGGAGTCACCAAATAACACGGTATGAATATCACAGTCATTGCCAATTTCATGAAATAATTGCTCTCTTTGAATATTATATAATGGGCAAACGAAGAAAAAATGGTATGCAGTTTCATACGCATTACCACAGGAGCAGGCTGAAGATTCAGATATGTGTTGGTTGTACATATCAGCCTTAAGTAGACTGCATCCTAGTCTCATGCGAGAGTGTATAATTTGAATTTTTCGTTCTCCAAGGTAGAAATGCTTGCCCACATTATGTCCATTGTTACAGTTCCGAGAGAATATTTGTAAGTTGGGGGACGAGCGAATATGTAGAGCAATGTCGTTCCATAGGCGGATTCCAGATGGGATAAATGACTGGTAGTATTGGTTACCTCTGCATCTTAATGTGCGGAGATTGAGGTTGTTTCTGAGAGGATATTGGTTATTTTCGCGTACATATTCAGGCAATAATTGGTAGAGAATTGGTGGAGTTTGCTGATTAACCATTTTATACATAAGTTTGACTTTGTGATGTTTTCTACGCAATGCTAGTGAGGTGAATCCTGTTTCTTCGTATAGCAGCTCGTGACTCACCCCGCGAGGTGAGCCACAGATTGTTCTTATAGCATCTAAATGTAAGTTTTCTAGGATGTTACTTTGATAATCCGCACAGTTGTCCCAGACTACATCAGCATAATCAAATATGGGCAGAATGAATGATTTATATAATACTTCAAGACTTTTCCTTCTTAATTTATATTTTAAACTTCGCAGGCAATTTATCATAGGTCCAACTTTTTTCGCAGTCGCATCGACATGTGATTTCCAACTTCCGGTAGAATCAAACGTTACACCAAGATGTTTGTGCCTTGACCTTTGACCTTGACCTAAGTTTTGGTATGCATCACTTCCTTTCCGCCTATTGAATCCACTTGAATAATTTTTAATGATTTCCTGATTTTTAGGTTACACTGACCCTTGACCTTTTAAACTTTCGACCTACATTTGGTATGCGACACATCGTCTCCACCTGGCATATCCACAGTGTTCGAATTTAAGAAAAATTTGAACCAGTCCACCGGACTGGTGAGCCAAAAATGTAACCAGTCCGCAAATATTTTTACTAGTCCGTTAATATTAAATAAAAGCAGAAGTTCATAATTGTCTAGACAATTATGAACTTCTGATAAAAGGTGATCTGGGAACATTTGTCATCATGAATATCTTGTTCTCTGTGATGGTTGCCACTAAATAAGAAATTAATAATTGTGCATTTCTTGAATTTCTTGAGCGCGTGTGAAGATAATCACAGACGATAAACCCCGTCGGCTAGACTTTGACGGCGACTTTGACTGCACATGTCGTCGCGAAACATTGCTTCAACAAACACCATTTCAAGCCAAAAAATCAGTAGATTTCTTTCGAAGTTGATGGAGAATATGTTTAAAGTTGTCCTGGTAAACATGATCAGGTGTGAAACGTAATCATGTTGCTGATTTCTCGATTCCCGACCTGTAAGTGGGTGCTTTATTTTCTGAAAAGATCGCCAACCTGCTTTGCCATGCTGCATTACAATCACACTTTACGGTATGCTGACTTTGCTCGTGCCGCTTTACGGTTGTTGTTGTTGTCGTAAAACGCGGTCGTGATTTCGTTGGAATTTGCTGAAAATGTTTTTAGACTCGCACGATTTATTTAGACTCGGTCGGGTAACCGAAAACAGACGTATCTCGTGTTTCATTCTTTACAAATTGTGCGGAGATATCCAGAGAAATAGTTTACACAGTGAACTGAGAGCTTTTTTGTTACCAGTCCGACGGACTTGTTGTTCAGTCACTCACACCAGTCCGTTTGATTTTTTACCAGTCTCGGACTGACGGACAGGTGCCAAATTCGAACTCTGATCCACTGACAAAAATTTGCAAAATTTCACAGATATAGACCGGACACGAACACTTCAGTGATTTCCTGGTTTTTAGGCCAGTGACCTTTGACCTCTGACCCCGAGCTTTATTTTGGTATGCGACACATCGTCTCCTCATAGGGTATCCACTCATCAAAAATTAGAACTGTGGATAGAAAACTGTCCCAGATATAGACCGGACACGGGGGACGGACAGACGGACAGACAGACAGACAGACAGACGGATGGAAACCGCCATCACATAATACGTCCGCCTTTTGGGCAGGCGTATAAAAAGTAGGACAAATTCTGAAAAGTATAAAACGTAGGACAAATTCTGAAGTAGGAGAAAGCAGGACAAGTGGGAGGCCTGGGTAAGCTACGGTAATTTCCCTATTAATTCGCAATGTAGTGATGAAACTCAGCACTCCAAAAATTGGCTACTTTCGAATTATTTGTTGAGCGAATTCTAGAAAAACGCGAGTGTTCGAATTAAATGTCGCGCCGACTTTCACGGAGAATCCAAAATGGCGGACCGCTTCGCCGTGGTCATAGTGATCGTATTTATTACCGTGTATTAACTTTGATATCTCATCAGTTTCCATAAAATGCAGTGTATGATGTCAGAAAATCTCCTCTACCCTGATAAAGGCGTCTAATTTTATTCGAGGAAGTCGAGCATATTTATCGAGTGACAAGTTCAGCACGATCATGCAGATTTTTGAGCTGACGTCCGTAAATTCGCGTCCATAATAACATCGTAAAAGTAGGCCAAAACATTGAACGTATTCCTTCCTTTTTGTTCAGTATTAGCTATGATCTATATTATGAAACCTAACTGACATGGAATTGAATGAATATTCTGGAAATATAAAACTATACACATATTAGAGTATTCCATGTTCGAGTCGTTCGGTATGTCGACGTTGTTGTTGTGAACCCTGAAAATGAACCAACGGCAAATTTGTGTAGGATTGTATCACGAAGTTTTAGACAGATTAGCGGACTGTCATAGACTTTTTGGTCTTCACTGTGCATGATTTTACACACACCATCCAGGACCTGAATACATATCCCGGACCTATGACACGAAATTAATGTTGAATTAACGGCGGATTGTACAAGAGAACCGAGTGTCAGTCGGCAATACACGTTTTGATTGGTTTGTTTCAAGTATGAGATTATCTATTACGGTACCGGTACTGTAACAGTTTACTAAAAGTAAAAGTCGAAGTATGATTTCGTTCTGAATATTAATTAAATACTGGTATGTTCTCATCTCCGAAACTTTACCTAATGCCATTTAAATTTGTTTAGCATATAGAGTAATGGAATGGCGATAGCGATGTTTTGATTCTTAGTGTAAAAATGCGCGGTGTAATTCCAAAGAATTTTTGATTGCTGGAATTTTGGTAAGTTCGTGGGTATTCGTAAGAAATATTTTCATTCACAATAAAATATTTAACAAAACCGGAAAGAGTAAGTCTTTATGATAACTATATTTGAACAAAACAGAGCACATGCAGAGATGATTGTTGTCGGTGCTTCACATCGCAAAATTTGTTTGTGTCCCCTGGTGGGAAAACTGACGTTTGTCAACTGTGTGATTTCCTGTCTATGTTTCATTAAACGATAGATGCAATCAAAGCCAAGATATAACAAGTTTGAATGAGGTATTGTGAAATTTACAGGACGAACAAGGGCCACACATTAACACACAAACCCATAATACTGCAGCGTTAATTTGAAACCCCTTTCAATTGCCTCTTGCTGGTGAATCGCGCATCCTCACCCAGAGCTGAATTTGGGCTTCCGAAGGGACAAGGTATTCCCCAGGCAGTCAATTCGATGTTATTACACACGATCTCATTTGCATATGAATAAGTGTCATTTCCAGTCTGGGTGAAACTTGCATGCTGCACGTGGACTCTCCTATTTCACTATATATTTCATGCTGTTCAGATTCTCTCCACTGGAAACTGAAACATCTTGTCACCCCTATCCTGACTTTGGATTCTTCCATTTTATGTGGTTTTCTCTGGAGGACAAGCTGTGCTGAATGGGGAAGTAGCTGGACAGGCTAAAAATAAACTAACACTTCATTAGCAAACTATCCCGGTACTCAAAACAATGTAGCCATTGACAATTTAAATATCAAAGGAGACCTGCAGCAAATGCCATTCATGTGGAGGCTTGGTGTTTCAGTAGGAAATTGAGGGGCACTGAGGGGGTATACTATTATGTCGTGCGATGTGAACACATTGTTTCAAGTTTGTTTCTTATACAGTGAACCTATGATAATAATAAAAATACGGCCTCTTTCACGAACATGCTATTAGATATTGTATTGTATGTTGAGTATTATTAGAAGGGAGAAAAATCAGAGAACCTGATGAAGAATGCAGGACGAGTCAGATCGATCACCGTAGGTTTGTTTACGGTCAAATATACTTACCACATGGGGTCTGCGTAAATACCTCACCTTGTCGTGTGGATAATAACATGGACGTATGGACTGTTAGGGGGAGGGGGGGAATGGATGTTCTGAAAGAAAAAAGGAAACCCTTTCACCATTGTTTGTGATCTTCCAGGCTTGTCGATACGTTGTCATGCACAAACAAGTGATGCTCGAGAATTGTAGTCCAGATTTTTTATTTTTAGAAATTTTTATTGATCAAAATACTAAAATAAAATCAACGTTAAATGTACATCCTTCCAAAAGGCTTTTCGTGATGGCTCATTTTTGACGTCAAATAATGGTCGTTTGATTGTCCACTTCACCTGAAAATATAACGAATAGCATACAGCATACCGCAAGATTAAATCGCATCTTGCTTTCCCCAAACGAAGAATTCAGTTGCTGTGAAGAAATCTGATGCAATTCACCAGCACACACGTTACAACTTGATATCTCCACGGGAACGTCACCCGACAAAGTTTGAACTCTGCTCCCTTCCAGTGCCTCCTTTGAACACGGCCCAAGTGCCTCCCATACGAATAATACAGGGCAGGTCGGGCAGGTAAATGGGGGACAGCGAGGGGTTTAGCATATACGACGAACAAATATATTAACGTTGAAGATCTCTCAAATTTGTTACTTAAAATAATGTGTGTTTTTCAAATAAAGGAATGCTGGTTTAAAGAAAGATATTTGATATACGAACGCTGGAAACTGTAGAATGATTCAATAGCGGGCCGTGTGCAGACACTCGACCACATGCGGGGGACTACCGTATATATTTTTCCCGACTGCGGCGAAACGCGATCAAGTTAGGATAAAATTACAGGACTGCGGAGTTAATTGAATCAATTTCTTTCCTTATAGACTGTAAGTAATAGTAATTCAGTCTGATTATATTGTACCATTCCCTGTTGTTTCTCTGCGCTTACAAATAATAGCATACGCCGATATACTATACGAGATTCTAGTAACATATTCACTTTACTTTCATCGGCACGAACTCCGTGGCGAAAACGGGAGTGTTCGAATTTATTGTTTCACGGATATTGAAAATGCTCCCGTGTTCGTTTTATTAGGATGGACAAAATCACGACAGCGGAAAAATCGGCCGTTTTCGAATTAAATTTGGAAGGTGAATTAATAGGGAAATTACCGTAGGTAAAGCAGAGCAGACCCGGTATATAAAATATTTCATTCCATGCAATAATCAAGTCGAACTGGGGAATCCTTTTCAGTCATTTGATGAAAAAAATCTGGATAATGCCGCTCCAAATGCTAGGATATTTGGAATTCTATAATATGCAAAATCTTTCGTGAAATTTAACTTTTAGCTAAAAAGTGATTGTGTGACTTCTGTGAAAAACTCATTTATTTTTAACATTGAATCATTGTGCCAACTGACCAAACTATTCATTCCAGAATTTCATCAGCGGCAAAAATGTTTTGCAGAAGTTATTCTGAGATAGAAACCGGTCAGACTTTAAAAAGTTTCCAGTTCACACATGCTTTTAAATTATTTTCTGTACCACACCAGGGTACATGCTATCGGATATCGCTCTAGGCTTATCGAAGAATTAATGTTTGCCATATTACCCAGAATTCAAACAGTCATTCTAACATATTTGATTACTCTCTAAAAATCATTGAAATAACAAGGAATTAACCCTTTCAATGTTGATGACGTGCAGTGCACGTCACTGCTTTATCTCCTCATTGTGTTCATGACGTGCAGTGTACGTCCAAGTTCGCAGTCGTTCGGTGACAGTGACGTTACGTCGGCGGGCGTAATTCTATGCATTGACAGACACGCTGATCAAACAGAAGGTAATTCCGTCGTTACTGGTGCATCCGCAAATGGCATTTCCTATTATTTTGACATCAAAGCATGGACGACACGTCTAAGTGTACAGTATTCTAGTAAAGGCCGCGACATGGCAAGAGAACCCAGGTTAAACAGTGAAAGGGTTAAATAACGGATTATCTGCATGATTTGGACCATTTTGTCAACTTCCTGTTCTAATAAATTGATCACCCCCAGACTTTGTGTGCAAAATTTCACTTCCTGTGATTGAATTATTAGAGGGGGTCACGATAAGCTTACTTACTTCTAGAAGTATCAAAACTGGACATGCAAATACATGAATATCTTGACAGCTTCGCACCCATCTTGGAGAAATTGCCACATTCACAGGACTTTTATCACACAAACGTCCTGGCTTCCATGAATGCGGACTAATTGGCATGTACACCATACATGCCATACCAAATGAGGAACAGGATGTTTGCTGGAAATTAATTTGTAAGAACTACAGTGATTCCCAGAATTCTGCAGCAACTAGTGGGAAAAAATGGTCTAAAACATGAACGTTCTTGCTACAAACTGCACCCATGCCGTTTCCTGCACTCTCTCCGAATTCCCAGAAAGTTACCGAAAGCTTCCTGTAACCTTTCTGGAAACAACCATGCATATAAGGATTTCAAACGAAATTCCTCTAAAGAAAATCGACCTGTACTTTCACTTAATGAGACTATTAATGAGTGTAGCTGATGACATCCTGGAGAACAGGCATGCATACAAAAATACTAGGTAAACAGTTTGTGAAAATAGGAAACATGAAATAAGTCAAGTTGCTTACCATGAGAAAGTTGCAAGAGTATGAGAGGGAGACCGACGTGGTAGACTTTACTGTTGCTTGGCTCATCCGAGCAGGATACAAAGCTGTTCTCTGGTATAAAAAAAAATAATTACAGACAATTAGGTCATATAAACAAGCTGAGCCACTTGAATATGAATATACTGTATTAAAAAAATCATTATTTGTATCATTATTACATGTAGTTTGCATCCATAATAAAATAATTCAAGAAATGTGTGTTGTACTTGTTCGTTCAAGCGGAAACTTAGGAAGAAAGGGGGGAATACCCTTCAATAATCCACCTGCAATTCTGAATTTATCTCAAGTATAAATATAAATCTACAGGGTTTAAAAGGTTTAATACAGTATTCCCTCTAATAAATCAGTCCCCCTATCAAAATTCAATCACCCCCAAGTTTGGGAACAAAATTAAATTGGCTGGTCTAAATAATTTGATCACCCTTAAAAACCATTGAAATAACAAAGAAATAATGGATTTTATACAAGATTTGAACCATTTTGTCAGCTTCCTGTTCTTAAACATGAGCAGTGTGACTAACGTCACGGGACCTATGAAGTAGGGTAGGCATTAGGACTCCGACACTCACTGAACTCTTGGAAATCCTCTCGCCCCAAGTTAAAATCCTGCCTATAGATGGGTACTGCCCAAGTCAGAATCACCAGTGATTTTCGTCAAAAATCACCGGAAATTTTCATCAAAAGTAGGTCAGCTCAGAACTTGCTGGTAACAGTCCCCTAATGCACCTTCATGCAGAAAATCAAGGTTCTAATGAACGGTTCTCCTTATTTTGTCGACGAAAAGATTCGGATGGATGGACTCACTCACTGACTGACTGACTACACAGGCAAGCCGTCACCAACCAGTACCACTCAGTAACTTGTTGGCTACTGGTTGGTGGAGAACTGATTGGTACTGGTAGGAAAGGTCCCCTTGCGGTACCGTTCAGTCTTCAACTGATCAATACCAACCGGTAACCAACCGGGTACTGATTGGTCACCCATTGGAGCCTATGAATTTTCTACTGATTGGCTACCATGCAGTTACCAATCAATTACCAATTAGTTACCGCTATGTTACCATCTCAATTTTCCATTCTTGGTACCAGTTGGTAACAATGCAGTAACACTTCAGTAACTTGATTGGTTACAGCTCAGTTATTGAATGGCTACCAACCAATTTCTGCTTACCTGCCAGTACCTCTTGGTACTGGTAGGTACTGGTAGGAAAGGTCCCCTTGTGGTGCTGTTCAGTTGTCAAGTTGGTCACCAATCAGTAGCTGAACAGTACCAACCGGTCACCAATCAGTTACATGTACCACATATTTCATTTATGGTATATTGATTACCAACTAGTAACTGGCCTTCAAGTCAGAACCGCATGGTACGGCAAAGTTGGGATCGTTGTGGCTACCAATTGGTTACCAATCAGTTACTGGAAGGTAACTGGAAAGAACCTGGCATACATACTACCAAGTGGTGACTGATTGGGAACTGCACGGTACTGTTCAGTCAGGACTTCATGGTACCAATCCTGAACTTTCCGTGCAGTACCAACAAGTTACCTGGAGGTTACCAACAGGAAACTGAATGGTACCAATTGGTACAGAACTGAATGGTACTTAATGGTGAAAATTTGCCTGTGTACTGGACAATTTGCAGATGGTAGCCTACTTTGTAGGAAAATTTGATCATCACTTCCTGTGATGAAATTATCAGAGAGATTACTGTAACTGGTCAAAAACATTGTACATGTATTAGTCACTCCCTGAGAATGAAGACAGTTGTTAGCCAAGAGAATGCACTTCTCAAATTAAGGATACTAAGCCCTCCTGCAGAAACTTTTACACAACCTCTAGAATTTGTCTTTTTACAGATAAACTATGCCTTATAGCTATGGTAATGTATATATAATATATATTTTTTTAAAGTGCATTTCTTAAGGATTCCGAATAAATAAATTTGTTCATCTTCATACATGTAGGTGTGAAGATATTCAAATTAAAAAAAAAATGAGCCTTCTTTTTTAAATGGCTATTTTCAAACAAGTATTCAACTTATAATCGTAACTTACATCATCATTTCCTGTAGGAGACAACTCCAGCAGAAAATCAGTGCCTCGGTTTTGTCAATTTTGGTCTAGTTCTTATTTTATTGACATTTAATCGAAAGTTCAAAACTGTGAGTTGCTCGATTTTATAAAGAAATATTCAATTAAATGTCAATAGAATTAAAATTGAACTAAAATTGATCAAACTGAGTCACAGATTTCCTGTTGGAGTTGTTTTCTACAGGAAACGATGAAGTAAGTTATGATAAGTTGAATACTAAAGCATTTAAAAAATTTAAATTAAATTTTAAATTAATTGTTTTTAAAAATCTGAATATCTTCACATGTTTACAGTGAACAAATTCATATATTTGGAATCTTTAAGAAATGTGATTTCAAGAAATATATATACATTACCACAGCTATGAGGCATACTTTTAGCTGTATAAAGACAAGTTCTAGAGGGACTGTAAAAGTGTGTGAAGGAGGGCTCAGTATCCTTAAAGGTTATACCAAATGACTCCATACTACTTTGCATTAAACGATAGTTGTGACGTCACACTATTCAGCAACTGTAGATTATTTTTCTAGAATGTACTTCAGCCACTACATGTTATTTTCACACATGCATAGTCCCTTTAGTACACACAGGCTGGTGAGATTTTCTATTCCGAAATAGAGAAGAGGCGTGTGCTGTTTTAAACCTGCAACAAATCTGGAAAACACACAACAAATCCAAGTGAAACAAGGCACTTCCTGGTAAATCCACTTCCGATATCATAACGAAAGGAGTGAGTCGCTTCAACACCGTAAATCTTTCCTGGTTGTCCATCCTAGGAATGTCCATGTCAGTTAAGTTAGTTAGGTAAAAGTTAGTCACACATATCAACAAACAAAAGACAATCACAGTGCAGACGCTCCCATCAATGAAGATGTGAGCGACTCTGCCGTCAAGTCTCTACGTCCCCTCGAAAGAGTTGACCGAGTATTGACCTGCTCAAATTGTTTACAGCGGATCCGTCATATCAATAGAACTGGTACAGGCAGTCATGACGGTACGGACAAAACATTAACACAATTATTAATTTGGCCACGTAAACTGGAACGAAGATAACCAGGCGATGTGTCGACTACGCACAACAGCTAAATAATATAGTTCATTTTATAAATACAAAGTCATACAATAAAATGATAAAAACTGATAATATAATATCAACATAGCGAAGCGATATTTTTGACCAAAGGGACACAAATGTGCAACAAATAGATACCACTTCTTCTTACACCGAGACCACCGATTTTTTAGCGCTTAATTTCTTGACAAAATCAATGTCTGCTTACATGAAGTATGTCAATATACCACTGAGTCCGAGAAGCCGACTCCTAACTGCACCTTCATTGTACAATAATATTCACCCAATTACGTAACGGAACACACCGGCTGTGGAAGTGTAGATTCGGGAAAAATAATCTATACCCTTTACAACAAAGAAGCTATCGTTTAAGTTAGTCTTGAAAAAGAATCGACAGTTACTCGTGCTTTCTCCACTACTTAAAACATACCCAATAGTGTTCCAAACAACAAATTAGTATTTTTTTCTCGAATAATGTCGTCGAAATGGGTTTTAGGACACGAATAGCACACATGTGGGGGAAAACGTATTGGAGCCGTGACCTCTGGTGCATGACGTCACAACCTGATTACGATTGCGCCCTAAACGTCATAGTCTATGACGTTGGGCGTTGTTACGAAAGATTCACCCAACTGTGGGAGTTCTAGCGTGATGTCGCTGACATTTTGACGTCACAACAGGCATTTGGGCGAGATCGTAATCAGGTTGTGACGTCACAGGTCAAGCGGTCACAGCTTTCGCCGTTCGGAAAGGGGCATGAAATTGTCGCACTTTACTGCTGCTATTTCCCACCTTGGGCAGTTTGAAAACATTCAAAAATGTAAAACAAGTCTATATAATCACCTCTACAACAACTTAGCACAAAAAAGTAGGAGATTTTGAGACCATTTTGTATAACCTTTAATAGTTGCTTTCGAATTGTGCATGAACATCTACCCAGATATGGTGTTAGTTACTAGGAAATGGTGAAGGTATGTCTGGTGCATCAATTACATAACAGATTCAATTGCATACATGTGCAACTGGATGCGAGATGAAATATCCGGGAAAGTAATACTTCCGAGTTCAGCATGTTCAGGAGTCCTGCCAAATTATTATCATAGCAGAAAATAATTGGTACATGGAAGACCATTCTTAAAATTTGTTTGTTGGGCGTAACTCAATCCTATGTCAGAAATTTAGGAGGCATGTTGGGATATTTTTTTTTTAATACAAGTCACCCAAATTTACTGTGGAGCTATGATGTTTGTCTGAACTTAAAAAACAACCGTTTTTGGCAAATATCTTTCCTGGTTCTGATAATTAAGACGGTAGGTCAATAGCAAGGTTTGGGTAGGGCGTATTGTGGTGGGCAGGTAAGGTTACACCCAGCCACATTATTATAAATGATGGCATAATGAAGGGATCCCAAATTGACCAAATTGAGAAAATATAGGATGAAATTTGCCAAAATATACATGTAGGAGAAATATAGGAATTTTCTTTATAAAATATGGGAAAATATAGGAAATAAGGAAGTGTAAGACAGGTCACTACTACATTGTATGTTCCAAAATTGGCAGTTTTTTGGTGTTTGATAAAATTATTTCCACTGAATGCGGTCATACATGTAGTTGTGGTGGTTGAGGAGACTCGTTCTGCTGGTTGGTTCAAGAAAGAGAAATTGAAATGGTTTCATATTTGCAGCCTACATGTATAAGTATATGTGAATACATGTTGTATGTTGCCAAAGCTGTGGTTTGAAACATACAAAACTAGACCACATACATGTATACTCTACTTTGTTATATGTAGGTCAGTGGAAGATATATTTCCTGGTATATTAAACAAGGAAGCGATTTTTTAAAAATTCTGTCATGTTTATATACTGCACCACTCAACTGTATATTCATGCAAATCCAGCCTTCGAGCTACAGTAATTTCTCTAACAATCCAAAATTTCACCTTATTAGAATTCAATCACCACCAATTGTGAGGACAAAATTCAACCTGTCAATTTCTAATAAATTTGATCACTCTCAACATCTTTAAAATAATTTTAGAAAAAAATGAATTATATGTTCTAATGACACCCCCTGAATATATGGTAGACAATTTCACTTTTTGTGAATATACACAAATAATTAGGGGATTTATGGGACCCATGCTCCATTTGATAACCCAGTTAGCATACGGAGTAGCCCTGGTTTTGAAGCATATTCATGAAATAATCCTATAAATACTATTTAACTTTTCCCTATATTCTAACTGTTTGAAGAGAATCATAATATCTATCAAAATTTATGAAAATGAATGAATGTTGCTGCGCAAAATTCTCAGCCAGAAGACTTATGAAGTAATTCCCTATCTCTTAACCTAGGGAAGGGAGATAACCTACTGGGGAAAACAGGAGAAAACATGGAAATTGGCCGCCAAAGCCCAAAACCACCAGCGGACTGCCTTAAAGGCTGTCACACTGACACCCATCAAATGATTAAAATGGGAGTGATTAAATGGTTTGATCCAAGGTCAATGGTAAAACATTCCAGCAGTGACCTGAAAACTGTTGGCGACTTCAAAACTGCCCAGGACCTGATCCAGGCCCTTTGAGAACCCTTTATAACAGTTGGGTGCCATTCAGTTTGGGCACCCATATGCGATGTATAGTGTGAAAATACATGTTGGCCACTGTGCAAGACTGCTGAACCTCTAAGAGTGATACACTTCCGATCAGCTGAAAGGTTAATGTTAGTGCACCAATGGCGCGCAAACGAAGCGCGCCAACACAAAGGTATAGCGCGCTAATGCCCATGATTATCGGCTGGCCATTGTTCTAACTCTGTTGAATGTAGTCCGTCGACATGACTGAACACAGGCCGCGAGCTATCAGCACGGTCAGACAATGGCTGGAAGCGAGCTGCTTTGTTAGCGAGCGATCGTTGAAGTCCCTCCCTCCATCCCCGACATCAAAACCAACATTTCAAATGTGTTAATGTATACTTCCTGTCGAACAGTATAACGGATGTTATATTGTCAGCAAGAAAACAACACTGTACAGATTAATAATCTCGTTAAGTTTGGCGTAAACAAGTGGAGAATATAAACATAACAGTGCATTCTCTCTCTGACGAGGTAAAGCGATATCCCGCTTTCGTCCAACAAAATGCACGTCTGTGTATCATTTGAAAAGAAATGAAATGGCATTAACTTATTGTTTATGTAGAAATCTCTGTTATTGTTTCTTTTTTGTTATTTAGCTGGAACGATGAATGCGTGGGCCATAAATGTTAATTCTTATTTTCTCATCGGAAGTTTCGTGTGCAACCTTTAACAGTCGGGTGGTAACGAATAAAGAGCATATACAATTGGAGTATTTGTCATTCTCTGTAAGGGGCTAATTGATCTTTTGAGTTTCTGTGTATATTTTGGTTAGGCGGTTGTAACAAGACAAGCCAAAGAGACAACTTGTCTGTCCGAGCACTGCATGTTGCCCCGATTATGACCTCGACTCGCCCGCGTGTCTGAATTTATACGAAGCTGTATTCATTTGTAATGTTACGTTCAACCGTTTTACTGACCGTTCTGAAAGAGGAGGCGGCCTTCGCAATTTGCACACACCAACGTTTTATGAATTCTGATAATATATTTATCTTTGGGAAACTTTTGGTAATGAAGATTATTCGTAGTCTCAACCGAATGTTCACAAGACGGCCGAGTTTCCTTGGAGCGCAAACAAAAAATAATAGATAATCATTTACAGCATTCTTATTGAAGTCAAATATTCTATATATTTTTTGAATTACTTAGCCAGTAATTTAAACTGTAGAATAGATGGTGCATCCCCGACATCAAAACCAACATTTCAAATGTGTTAATGTATACTTCCTGTCGAACAGTATAACGGATGTTATATTGTCAGCAAGAAAACAACTGTAAAGATTAATAATCTCGTTAAGTTTGGCGTAAACAAGTGGAGAATATAAACATAACAGTGCATTCTCTCTCGGACGGGGTAAAGCGATATCCCGCTTTCGTCCAACAAAATGCGCGTCTGTGTCTCATTTGAAAAGAAATGAAATGGCAGAGTGGAAGACGGCCGAGTTTCCTTGGAGCGCAAACAAAAAATAACAGATAATCATTTACAGCATTCTTATTGAAGTCAAATATTCTATATATTTGTTTAATTACTTAGCCAGTAATTTAAACTGTAGCATATATTGTGTTCTTGCCGTACATCGCTAGAGGGGAACTCTTTGAAAACAATTCAGTGTTAAGCATTGAAGGCTGTTAGCGCGCAATCTGCCAATCTGCCTTTGTTTACCGCCGACATGCTCACAATGGTTCAGTGGTTTGACCGGACTATATTCAACCGGCGCGTGGCGGCAGCGGTCACATCATGGGGGGGTGTAATAAGTCTTGGTGATTAGGCCAGCATGTTGGCGCGCTAACGGCGCGTAAACACTGTTCACTAATTGGAAGTTTAAGCTGATCTGAAGTGTAAGCGGTCTAAAATACAGCCTATATTTTCTGCCTTGTCACTTTCAGCTACAAATTTGGATAATTTACAGTTTACAGAGGTTGAAATGTTCCAAAAGTTTTACCTGTCCCTGGAACAGCTTTAAACTGTTGACAGCAGAGCTGCAGAACAATAGCCCGAGTTTTCCAACTTTCTCCAAATTTAAAAGTCTGCGACTTTTTTTTTTTTGCACCAGCAGTTTAGGATCTTCCAAATCTACTGCAGGATCGTCAGCTGTGTCGTTGCCTCCTAGCTGCCATTTATGTCCTCAGTCACATGACTGCGCTTTAGAAAACAATGCATTTTAAATTGTATCAAAACTATTATTCAGAACTTCCGCAGTTAATTTAACTCAATATGGCGGCCCAAACAGCGCAAACGTAGAACACACAAAACCGGGTTGGCTAGATTCAGACTTTCTCCATAACAGCTGGAAAAGTACAAAAACACCCATTTTCGCTTTGAGGAGAACATGTTCAAACTCATAGGATTTTCTGACAATAAACTTGAGTTTATTAGTATAACATATCGTTCATCTGATGCACAACAACAAATATAGGATGAGTGAGTGTGTGAGTAGGATTTAACATCGTTACATGTGCCAGAACAGAAGAGTGATCACAGTTCCTATTATCCTGAACACTGATCAGCCCAGCCAGTACAGCACTGGTCACCCATGCAAGTATTGACCAGGCTCAACGTTGCTTAACATCGGTGATCTGACGAGAACTCGAATGCGGAGTTCTTATATGAGACCGCGATCTGCGTGAACACGGCCCATAAGCTTACCTATCTTACTGCGCAACTACGTCAAGTCATGTGTTACATGTATAAGCCTGGAGGCGATGATCAATTCTCGCCAGTCGAATGTAAGGATGAACACATGCAGGTACAATGGTTTTGATCTAAGATTCTTCGAAGCAAATTTGACAGCGGCAATGAGAATTAAGACTATACGGTACCTGGATAATCTTCTGATACACAACAGGTGAACCGTTTTCTCCTGTCTTCACTTGTCAAGGTGAACGAAACGGACTGCTCACCAATTTCAAATTCTACAAGGAGAAAGTAAAGGCACATGCAAAAATACTGGCGCTGATACATGTATAATATTGAGACTATTGTGATTAAAATGGACTAGAAAATATTTTAATTAGTAGGAATGTACAAGTGATAAAAAACAAAAGATAGTGCCACGGCACTGCAGCTCATCTGGCTGTAACTGGAGAAATAAGCTGGAAATTTTCACTAAAGAACTCAGATGGCCGCCTTGTGGCCATATTGGATTTTCGAATCAGAGCAACTAGACCCCAAGGGGAACGTGTGTACCAAATTTGAGAAAGATCCATGCAGTAGTTCCTGAAAAATCGTGATAATGTTTCATGGGAAAATCCAAGATGGCTACCTTGTGGCCATATTGGATTTTTGAATCAGACCAGAAAAGACATCTTGCACAACTAGACTCCAAGGGAAACCTGTGCACCAAATTTGAGAAAGATCCATTCAGTAGTTCCCGAGAAATCACGATAACAATGTTTGGTGGGGAAATCCAAGATGGCCACCTGATGGCCATATTGGATTTTTGAATCAGACCGCAAAAGGTATCTTGCACAACTAGACCCCAAGGAAACCTGTGTACCAAATTTGAGAAAGATCCATGCAGTAGTTCCTGAGAAATCGCGATTTAACAATGTTTCGTCGGGAAATCCAAGATGGCCGCCTGGTGGCGATATTGGATACTCAAATTGGACTAAAGTTGACATGATGTACAACTAGACCCAAAGGGGAACCAGTGTACCAAATTTGAGAAAGATCCATGAAGTAGTTACCGAAAAATAATGATTACAAGATTTCACTGGAAAATTCAAGATGGCCACCATGGCAGCCATATTTAAAATCGTATCGACACCGCATGAACAAATTCTGGTGTACTCATTGGGGGAAACATGCATGCCAAGTTTCAGCTTAATCGGCCAAGCGGTTTCAGAGAAGAAGATGTTTACGTACAACGACCGACGGACGACGGATAATCAGGCCATGACATTAGCCCATCGGGCCTTCGGCCCAGATGAGCTAAACAAATTGGTAGGGTTATCAATCATTCACTCTGTCAAGTGATACAAAAATCGCTATGCTCTACAAACTACAACAATGTAATTGACAGCTTAAAATTTATCATAAATTATATAATTATAAACAATGAATAAATTATTAAAAAATAAAATAAATTAACTATAATATTATAATATAATTAATAATAACTATTATAATTATTATAATAATATAATACATGTAATAATATAATAAAATACATATTATTATTATTATAATTATTATTATTTTGATTTATTATTATACTAAACTATTATTATTAATATAATAATAATATTATTTTGATTATTTATAATTATTATTATTATATTATTATTTTAGTAAATAAATTATTTGGCATAAATTTCATGTCATTTTGATCATTATTTCAACTACTTCAATTTGCACAAAATTAGAATGGATTTAAAGGTTCTACCAAATATGTCCTGCACAGTTTGGATGAAAACATGGAGGGAAGCTGTGTAGAGTACAAGTTGATATTTTTTCTACGAAAAATGACATCAAATTGAATTTTTTAGCACAATAACACAGATGTGGTGAAAAACGTCAAAACCTCTGACCCAAGACATCAGAGTCTGATAACGATCACGTCGAATGATATCGACTGGACGGCTGTATCAGATGACCTATTGTGACATAGACTGCACAACAGTTGGGTTTGACGATATCATCATGACATCAACGAATGATTTGTTTTAGCTTTGCGACGTTGGCGTTACAATGGAAATGTCGCCTGGAACATTCGCTACGATTGCTCGCTATGGACGATCACAATCAGACTTCAAAGTCATGGGTAAGCAGGTCACGGCCTTCGCTGTTTTCAAACAGGCGTGGTAATGGAGGGTTTCAAGTTTGTTTATTCAACTTCGACCATTCTCAAAAACAATAAACTGATATTAAATATCAAATATAAAAAAAAAGAGGTATGGAGTGTGGAGACCATAAAATTTGGTAGAACCTTAGAAGATAGAATGATGGATATTTAAACATGGAGGCCCCATCTGGGGATCGAGTCCTTCTGGGATTGCAATTCATTGAGAAGTGACCGAACTACACCAACATTGCAGTTGGAAAAAAACAGGAAAAAAAATTCACATTGAAATTTAAATTTTTGAAATATGAGAGTATGGGGTTGGGCAATGCATTGAATAAATCTAGCAAGATGTATGCTCCCAGAATATATATGGTTATGGGGTCGGACGAGGCTTAGTTTAGGAGATAGAGGTTGGGGGCTCGGTGACCACGGGGTGGGACATGCTCCCGAGGGTAGTGAATAGATTGAGTAAGCGTAACATGATGCAAGTTCCCGGAATATATGTGGGTATGGGGTCGGGTGAGGATTACATTAGGAGATAGAGGTTGGGACTCAGTGTCTTGGGGTTGGATACATGCTCTCAAGGGAAGTGGACGGGTTGAATAAGTATAGCATGATGTAAGGTCCAGGAATTTTTTAGGGTGTGAAGTCGGGCGAGGCTCAATTTGAGATTTAGAGGTTGGGGCTCACCGTCCCGGGTGGTGGGAACATGCTCCCGAGATCAGTGGGTGGGATCAGTAAGTGTAGCATGATGTTAGCTCCCAGAATATATGAGGATATGGGGTTGGGTGAGGCTTAGTTCGAGCATCTATAGTAGGCTCCCAGCTTCCATGGTTCAAGAGATAGTGGGTGGGGCTCTGTGCTCCGGGGATGAGGCCATGTTCCCGATGGTAGTGGGTGGGGTAAGTAAGTGTAGCACGATGTAATCTTCCCGAATAATGGAGGGTATGGGGTCAGGCGAGGCTTAGGTTAGGAGATAAGAGGGTGAGGCTCGGTGGGTGGGGACATTCTCTTGAGTTTGGTTTAATGTCAAACTCAAGGTTATTTCATTCATATGGTGACAGCTAGTTTTAGACATGGAGGAAGCCCATGCTCCAGGGCAGTGGATGGGTTCAATAAGTGCAGCACGATGTAACCTCCCAGAATATATAGGGTACAGGGTCAGGCGAGGCTTAGTTTCGAAGATAGACGGTGGGTCTCTGTTCCAAGGGTGGGGGAGAGGGGATAAGGGGGGTATATCCCCCAGGGAGTAGTGAATGGGTGCAGTCAATGCAGCATCTGGTATAGTATCTGGAAATATTAGCATATATGGGGTGGGGCGAGGCTTAGTTTCGGAGATGGAGGGTAGGGCTCTGTTCCGAGGAGAGGGGGATATATCCCCAGGGTGCAGTGAATGAGTGCAGCATCTAGTATCTGAAAATAACAGTATATGGGGTCGGGGAAGCTTAGTTGCGCGATACAAACCTTGAACACAAAACTTGTATCCTGGAATGTTGACGACGGACAGCCAGCCAGACAACATCAATTTTCATAGGACGGCTATTGCTTCGCAATTCGTTCAAAAATTCACATTGAAATTTATATTTTAGTTTAAAAATTTTGAATTGAAGTACGTGGGTATGGGGTTGGGCAATGCATTGAAAAAATGTAGCAAGATGTAAGCTCCCAGAATATATAAGGGTATGGGGTCGAACGAGGCTTAGTTTAGGAGATAGAGGTTGGGGCTCATTGACCACGGGGGTGGGGACATGCTCCCGAGGGTGATGAATGGCTTGAGTAATCGTAACATGATGCTTTTCCCTGAATGGATATGGGTATGGGGTCGGGTGAGGATTACATTGGGAGATAGAGGTTGGGGCTTGGTGCATTGGGATTGGGTACATGCTTTCAAGGGAAGTGGATGGGTTGAACATGACGTAAGGTCCAGGAACATATGAGGGCGTGAGGTTGGGCGAGGTTTAATTTGGGATTTAGAGGTTGGGGCTCACCATCCCGGGTGGTGGGAACATGCTCCCGAGAGCAGAGGGTGGGATCAGTAAGTGTAGCTTGATGTTAGCTCCCAGAATATATCAGGATATGGGGCCGGGTGAGGCTTAATTAATTAGGTGGAGTTCAACCTCCACCTAATTTATAAATTGGAATGAACTGCATGGCTTTCTTGACTGGGGTGATTATGTCCTGTCACAATATAACCTTTATTATGTAAATGTAATATTTTATCTTAGCTTTAACATTTTCTGTATGTATTCATGTATAGAAATAAAGAATTGAAGTAATGTCTTGTACAAGATTAAGAGAATAAAATTCAATTCAATTCAATTCAAGAGATATTGGTTAGGGCTCTGTGCCCCGGGGATGGGACCATGTTCCCGAGGGTAGTGGGTGGGTTGATGTAACCTTCCCAAATAATTGAGGGTATGGGGTCAGGCGAGGCTTAGTTTAGGAGATGGTGGGTCTATCTAATGCCCCTCCTTGTGTTTTGACTTCTCCAATGTCACTCCAAAACAACATGGCCAATGTCTATGGATTAATGCAGGAGTCGAATGAAATCCCCACTCCACCAACCTTGGGCAAATGTCAGGCTTAGTGGGGGGATTACCTGGGCATTCAAAATAAGTTTATGCTCCAGGGGGTGGGGATTTCACGCGTTTTCACCCCTGTTTATGTGGAGATTAAGGTAATATTTCTTTTACCTTGGGATGGGGCAGAATTGTATTTGGTTGAGGTTTTAGGTGGGGATTCACTTCAATGTTTTGCCCCAGAGGGTAGGGCATTGAAGCATTTTAACATCTCCCATTTGCTAAGTCCCCACTAAACCCCGAGGTCACTTGACTCCTGCATAACATGGAAATTCCCTACCCCCAAAAAGAATGCAACTTATGACGAGTTCTACTTGATCTTGTGCAAAATTGACCAATGCATGTTTGACCGAACATCCACAGGAGCAGATACAGGCCTTATTTTATACCGTTATACGGCGCCCAAAATAAACGAGGTCTAAAAACACCCTAATTAAGAAACAAAACATGCCCAAATTACGATGAAAAAATCCAGGTATTTTAGTTATTATGCAGCACATTTACGTTTTGTATTTAATTTTGAAATTTCGCCTCGCTGCGGAACTCAAAAGGCACCCAAATTAAAAAACTGTATCTGCCCCTGATCCAAGTTTCAGAGTACAGCCATATCGTATCGTATCCTTCGTAAATTCCTCCTTTATATAGGAGCACCTCCTTACGGAGTACATATTTATTATTATACAATCAATTGGAACCACTCAACATTTGTTATAGCTCGACTATCGTGCTGTGAAGTGAACATACAATTCTACAGTTGGACGAACTACTATCCTATTTATTTCGTGATAAATCCAGGACCATGGGAGCTTGAAATAAAAGAATTAACGAGGTATGGGTATTATAATTAACAGGGAGTCCAAGCGAGGAGTCGACACCCCCACATCGGCACCCTCACCAAAGTACGATATGTGCCATTATTCCACCGTTCCGCATGCCACACTTCGCAATCATCGTCAACCAAGCTCGTCAGACAACAAACAAAACATGTACCATACCATTTTCATCCGACCGCATGGATGGAAAAGGAAATCAGGAGAAAATCGGCAGCAAACTGACCAAACACGCTCCTTTGGCCTCATCTACCGGAAGACGAATGACGTATCTGCGTTTGTGGCGCGACCAAGAACACGTGACCAGCTAATGACCAGGTTAACCCTTTCGTACGCCTGACACAATATCATCAGTCACATCATGCTCCATGGTCACACACAGCGAGAAGCCCGTGCAGATCTAGACTGACTATAATACACTCTCAGTGAGTGCACAGGTTGAAGGATGAACCAAATGCAGAAAGAAGCTGTGGAAATATGTCTTGCTGGACATAATTTGTTCCTATTAGTTGGTCACGCTGGCACTGGCAAGACATATTCTGTAAAAGCCATATGTGCGGAGTTGAAAGCCAGTGGCAAAAATGTAGCTGTGACATGCACGACTAGTATAGCTTCTCGCTGTGTGTGACCATGGAGCATGATGTGACTGATGATATTGTGTCAGGCGTACGAAAGGGTTAACCTGGTCATTAGCTGGTCACGTGTTCTTGGTCGCGCCACAAACGCAGATACGTCATTCGTCTTCCGGTAGATGAGGCCAAAGGAGCGTGTTTGGTCAGTTTGCTGCCGATTTTCTCCTGATTTCCTTTTCCATCGATGCGGTCGGATAAAAATGGTATGGTACATGTTTTGTTTGTTGTCTGACGAGCTTGGTTGACGATGATTGCGAAGTGTGGCATGCGGAACGGTGGAATAATGGCACATATCGTACTTTGGTGAGGGTGCCGATGTGGGGGTGTCGACTCCTCGCTTGGACTCCCTGTTAATATATTATAATACCCATACCTCGTTAATTCTTTTATTTCAAGCTCCCATGTCCAGGACAGCTTGCCTCAGTTTCTCATTTCTGATCATTTGCCCACGTGCTCCGCTCGGTCCTCCGATCGCTTCACTCTTGATTTTTTTAACGTTATTTCGGCCACATGACCTATTCACCTGATTGTCTAACAGATGTAGTTACAAATTCGCATGGGATTTATATAGCGTTGGTGTCAGATATAATGTTCCGTGATGATCAAAGTTTACGTAGATCGTGAAAAGCCTACCTCCGAAACTTGACTTTTCTTCGTAATCTTTTTTTATCTGTTTGGCGTCCTCCTGAAATATATCAAGTCTAGAAGGCATACTAAACTTAGGAACTGATATGGTTGAATTATACGTCTCATGTGCTGTCAATTTGTCAAAATACAAGTGAAAATGGTGCAATCATTTTTCTGTTCATCGAACATGTTGACATCCACAGAACTACTTCCGCGTGCGCGGTTTCAATTTCCTTTACGGACATTGGCGAGTTTTACCGAATCTAAAAACTCTGCCAGTTGAGTCGATGATCTGACTGTTAAAAGGCTGTCATCCGGCGAAACACGTCGATAAGATGAACACAGAAATCAGGACATCTAGAAGAATACCGATTTTAAGGATAGCTATCCCCTTAGAGGCAGTGACAATTTGTCGTCTGTATCAATAAATATACAAGATAACCATAATAAACTATATATTTTATGAAAGCATACATCGTAGGGATTCCAACTATATGATTTGTATAACTGAAAATGAAAACAATAGCGTCCATTTTTCAATTGAAATTTCATGAAAACTGTTGGTCTTGTTTCAACTTTGATGGTATACCTTGGTAGGAGACAATTCGAACTAGTAAATTTTATCTCATTTTTTTAAATTTTTGCCTGGTTTTGTTTTTATAGCTATTTTACTAAAATAAATTGAAAAAATGTACTTTTTTACGGTCGTTTGTCTTAAAAGTTGGATAATTAAAAAACGAAGCCGAACTTACAAAAAGTGAGATAAAGTTTTCTAGATCACCTTATAAGTAACAAGCATGCCAAATTTCAAAAGCGTAGCATGGATACTTTTCGAGAAATAAACGTTTGAATTTCGGATTTTGTCCAAAAATGAAAGGCTAGAAATCGGGCAAAATGTGTCCAGCTATACATCTGATAAATTAATCCCTATTTTTTGCTTGAATTCTATGTCAAATACATTTTTAATTTGTCTAATGGGACCTACTCGAATTCCTGTTTATTCTGGGTAACTATTACACTAAGTTTTTTTTCATCAAGTGGGTTTAAAGTCCAATTGGCTGAAAAATTGGCTGAAAAATGTGAAACGAGAAAGTGGAAAAGTAAGAACGTATAGAAATTTTAAGAAGATTTTTTGTAAGGAAGCTTATGTATCAGTTTAAATGCCAAAGTCACACAGAAGTGCTCTCGCTAAGTTTAGAATGGGCGTGGCACCGATCAGGTTAGAAACCGGTCGTTACGAGAATTTAGAAGTAGCTAATCGAATATGTCCGATCTGCCATAACAATGTCGTTGAGGATGAGTACCATGTACTGTTGGATTGTCCAGCCTATGATGATTTGAGATACGATTTAATGATGGAGATGGATGCTCTGGAATATGAAAGTTTTTATCATCAACCAATAAGTGATATACTGTCGGTAATACTGAGTACTGAAAGTCTGATTAAAACTAGTGCTAAAACCTGCCATAATATTTTGGAAAGACGTCGAAATATTTTATACCATTGATGTATTTTAATTGATATATTCTACTACTGAGAATGTTTTATGTCTCTCATAACTCTAATAGAGTGGCTTCCTGTGTTTTAGAATGTACACTATTGTAACCAACAGGGATGGTGAGACAGAAATAAATAAATATATCTCTATCTATCCAATTTAAACTTTAAAAACCTGCTAAAACTTGTTCACACCTGTGTAGATTACTTCACGGCGGGTGTCTGAGTGAAGTGTCACTGTCATAATTAGAAACAAAAATAAGGATGTTTGCATGGTTTTGATCAGAAGGGGGTACATTAATGTAAATAAGTAGGACTAATAGATAATTAGCTTACCATAATACTGCGGAAATGAGTTTTGGAAAGGGAAATTTAACAGACAAAAATAATAGTAGCCAAGCCCAAGCTAAGGCAATCTGTTTAATTGTTCCAGGGCCTCGGAAACTCAATTTTTAATCCTAATATTGAAGCACTTCTATTTATAATTTTTATTTCATTTTTTCACCAAATGTTAGAGGAAATAGTGAATATTTGAATGAAGAAATAAAAAAAAAGAGACCAATTTTGACCCTCTAAGGGGATAGCTATCCTTAATCGGTCTTTATTGTCCCTGTAATACTACAGGAGAGCGGAACAAACTGAGTTTGGAGAGTTTTACATGGTAAAAGTAGGGCAGTTTACATGAAAGACCCAAATCAAACCGACCTGATGCTACATTGACACTGATCTTCTCCAGTGTGGCCGCACTGTTAAGGCTTTTCGTCGCCTTTCGTTTTACTGGATATACTTCACAAAACCTTCATTTTAGACAAACTAAGCCATCAAATCAAATCAATCTTTATTGCACTAGATCTCTAATGCCACAGGGACTAATGGCAAATACATAAGTCAGACACATTAAACAATGATATCACAAGAAAACATTGAACTGAATGCAGTACTGAATTGAGAATAAATAATGTACCGAATATCCCTCAAAACTGTCACCAACAGCTAAAATTCTACTGTCTGACAGAAAAAACTCAAATTTCCACTTGACTTGCCAGAAATCGGCATGGTGAATAACCCATTTTTGTGGCTAGCTTCAATCAGTTATACAAGTTGTGAAAATATATAAGCAAAGAAATTGAAAGTTCACCATGATCGTATGATGAGTGCACATATTTTACTGGATATATTGTTTTTCAAGTATTACTTCAACAGACGCGGCGGAAGCAATTCAACGTGGGGGAGGAACCCTCTTGCGCGAGCCGGTGCTCTCCCTGGAAATTTGGAAAATTTACCCTTCATTTTACGCACTTTGGTGCATTCTCAGGGAAGATTTTAAGATGAAAATTTACACAATTTCCGCATTTCTAACTCTTTCAAAGATGCAAAAATAAAGAAAAAAGAAGAAAAAAGAGAGAAATAGTTGTGGGTGACAAACGTGGCAATATCCGGTGCTAATTAACGTTTTTTATCGAAAAGCAGAGACCGGCGGATATCATATGAAATTCATAATTCATGAAGACTGGGCTGGAGTGAACACTTAATCAGATATAACAAACGATTGTTTATGTGCAATTTTTGGACAGCGAAAAGTTGTTTGAATGACGAAAATGAGATGTTAGAAAATAGATAGAGACAAACGGTGGTGCAGGCGGTGTAGAAAGACACGTAATATAATAGAGGATGAATATCACTTTA
This sequence comes from Hanleya hanleyi, assembly GCA_036873755.1. NCBI lineage: Eukaryota > Metazoa > Mollusca > Polyplacophora > Lepidopleurida > Hanleyidae > Hanleya > Hanleya hanleyi. The sequence continues at coordinate 4,874 of JAVTVY010029512.1, read as the reverse complement.
TATCCGAATGTCCTTCAACTGCGAAACTAAGGAATACGCTCTACAAAAATATAGAAAACAGCTGCATATTCTTTAGGCAACTAACTGACCAAGAAAAGTTTTACTTTATAATAAATCCACCAAACCATCTATCACCAAAAGTTGGAGAACTTTTATTTCAAATGTTACAAGAGAGAACCAAGCATCTTGCGGATCTTACTGCCACAGGATCTTAATATGACCAACTTTTAGTATGTATGGTCTATTTATGTGTATTTGTCTATTGTTTGTTTCATGTGTATGTATATTGTTTGTTTTATCTGTTGTTATATCATATACATGTAGTGCTTGTTTCATAGGTTTATGTCAATGTTGTTTTGTAGGTTCTTATGTCATAGCATTTGTTTTATAGATTTTTATATCATAGTGTCTATTTTACATGTCGTACTGTTTGTCTTATCTGTTTTTATGTCATAGGTTTGCCCTACCTGTTTTATGTCACAGCACACGTGTCTGTAAGCCTAGTATAGGTTTTACTTGTGTAATGTTTGTTTTATGTCTAATGCCATAGTATTGTGCATGTCCCATGTCTTAATAATTTCTGTATGCATCATATATGGAAATAAAGTATTATTATTATTATCTTCATCACTGGCAAAAGATAGGTTTATTTTGTCACTTTTTCAGTCCGCCCTGTCATCGAGCAAAGTTACGATGCAAGGGAGGTAATGAGTCTAAAAGACGACACAGAAAGTAGTTCCAGTCCATAACAGAGGTGGTTTTTGATGGATGTGGAGATTGGCACAGTCTCGTCTGGGATAAATATAATCAAAACGAGAGTTCGAATAGAATCCATTTTTCGGAAGAAAATGCTCTGCTGAGGTTGTTGCATTATTTCGAGCGTCTGCGGTTAAAACTGCGGCCGCAGATCATTAACTGATGATAGCAGATAATTAAGAAGATTTGAAGAAACCGTCTGCACACGACTGAGAACCATCGCGGCGCTATCAAAACACCAAACAAACGGTCAAATATGATCAACAGCAGCTGCAACAACAACAACAATGAAATGTCAAAATTTTGATACAAGCTAAAAACCTGCAATTCAGCCACAGTCATGACAGTTGTTCCATAACATATACACTCTCACTTAAGCCACTGATTCGTAGGACTGAATGAATGTGATTATATCAGAGACATGGATAAGGAAATGAAAGAAGAAGGTGCAAGAAATCAGCATCAGGTGTGCAACAATCAACATCAAGCTTGCAACAACCCGACAAACCGTCCAAATGTAAATCCAAACCCCAGCAACAACGGTGCAGCTACTGCTGGTAACAGAAGCGGTACGGCCAGTAATAACATGGGTGCTAATGGGAGCAGTCGTGGTGGCCAGACAGGAACAACGTCCGCGGTACGAGAACATGAACCCGACACTTTGGCAAACCTGCTCAGCTCAAACCCTTTACCGAATAACGGTCAGACTGCCACAGCCACCCTGTCTACGCCTATTGTACAAGCTCCCGTACACAACCATGTGAACATACCCGCCATCAGTGCTGCAAGTTACAGCGGACTTAAACCTTTATCCCACATGCAGCAGCATGCGCAACAACACGGTGGCATCCCATACAACTGGCAGAGCAGCAAGGTCTCTGTTAAAGAACGTTTGGCGTATTTGTTAAATACCGAGATCATGAGCGATGTCAAATTCTTGGTGGGCAAACCTCCAAATACTCAGATTGTGCCAGCGCATAAGTTTGTACTCTCTGTTGGGAGCGCGGTTTTCGATGCACTGTTCAACGGTGGCATGGCCACCACAGAGAACACGATAGAAATACCGGACGTCGAGCCTGCAGCTTTTCTCGCCCTCCTGCGATTCTTGTATGCGGATGAGGTACAGATTGGCCCGGAGACCGTTATGACGACTTTATACAGTGCGAAAAAGTACTCCGTGCCTGCCTTGGAGAGGGCATGTGTAGAATTTCTCAAGCGCAACCTCAGTAGTGACAATGCATTCATGTTACTCACACAAGCTCGGCTCTTTGATGAACCTCAGTTGGCCGCTCTGTGCCTGGAGACAATTGACAAGAACACATCCGAGGCCATCGGAGCAGACGGTTTCACGGACATTGACCACGAGACGCTGTGCGTCGTCTTAGAGAGGGATACTTTGGGAATTCGTGAGTGTAAGCTCTTCTCAGCTGTGTGCAGATGGGCAGAGGCGGAGTGCGTGCGCAAGAATTTGCCTGCTACTCCAGTAAATCAGAGGAAGGTGTTGGGCAAGTCACTCAATCTCATTCGTTTCCCTCTAATGAGCGTGGAAGAGTTTGCGATGGGGGCAGCTCAGAGTGGTATTCTGGAGGATAGAGAAGTCGTTCAGCTGTTTCTCTACTTCACCGTCAACCCCAAGCCATCGATAAGCTTCTCCGATGTTCCTCGTTGTTGTCTGACGGGCAAGGAGCAGGTCGTTTCTCGTTTCTGTCAAATCGAAAGTCGATGGGGATACAGTGGTACAAGTGATCGCATCAGGTAATACGGTTGTTTGCACCTGACTAAGTGAATGTCTTAGTGATAGAGAAATGTCGGGTGATAAATGCATATTATTGCAAGAAATAAAATGATGGGCAATTTCCACTATAGTTCGCGTTAATCCCTTGACAATGCTGTCTGGTCTCGATGGCAGCGGGCAGTGCACCGACACCTGGGTGGCCGCTTGAGCTGTGGTTCGTCATTTCGAGCGCTTGGACCCTGAATACATTTTTAATCACTGATAACTGTATACATATTTTCGACAGGTCTGAAGTTGCCAAAATTATCATAAATATAAGCTTATTGGTCCTTTCTTGAAATATTAGGAATATTTCATCCATATTATCATATTTGAGAACATAGTGTTAATCTATTTGATGAATTTGAGAATGAAATAGTTTTCTTCTCCGGTAAAGGCAATGTGATGTTCTGTGGAGATCTAAATGCAAGAACAGGGCATGTTGCCGACTTCATTGTGGAAGATACATGTAGTAGTGAAACTAATTATGTCCCTTTACCTTCCCACTATATTAGTGACCTGAGCCTACAAAGAAACTCCAAAGACAAAGTAATTAAACCAATGGGCAAGAGGATGATTGAAATGTGTATAGCCAATAGCTGTAGAATACTCAATGGTAGATCACTTGGTGACCTTTTTGGTGAATTTACAATGGTTAACAGCTTAGGTGCTAGTGTTGTAGATTACTTTGCAACTAACGCCGAATTCTATAGAAATGTCATTGATATGCAAGTCCACCCCCTCAGTGAATTCTCAGACCATAAAATCATATCAGCTTTGTTAAAAATCGGTCCTATGAAGTACTCTATAAAAAACAGAAGCCCCTCCAAGTCATACCCACTGCCTCAGAAATATGTGTGGAAAAAATCCTGTGAAGACAATTTTCTTCAACATATAGAAAATATCCTCCCTGAGATCAAATTGACTATTCGGGAAGAATTAGAAACTAATGAACCTGATGTAAACAAGTGTGTAAATTTATTCAATAACATTATAACAATGGCGGCGGACAACTGTTTACAGAAAGTCAACTGTAACACAAACAAAATGACAAACCATGTGAACAAACCATGGTACAATAATGATTGTAAAAGTTTAAAACAGGAAATGACTAAATATAACAATGCATTCAATCGAAATCCAGATAATCCTCACATCAAGGCCAAGTATTTCAGTAAACAAAGAGAATACAAAAACAGAGCTAAGCGTACTAGACAACAGTATAGAGGCAACTTGCTAAATGAACTGAACATGATGTGTGATAAAGATGCCTCACTAGCATGGGATATTGTGAAAAAACTAAAAAATGAAAGTACCAACTCCAATACATGTGAAAGAATAAGTATTGGCGATTTTCATGATCATTTTAGTAGCCTGCATCAACAGAAAAATAATCAGGGCGGAAGTCACAAAGATGAAATCCTATCAGAACTAAAACACCTTGAACAAATGTATGTAACATACAACTCAGAGTTGGACATCGAAATAACAGAAAAGGAAATTGTCTATGCAGCAAGAAAATTGAAGAACAACAAATCTGGGGGGATTGATTGTCTAACAAACGAAATGATAAAAAGTGCCCTCCCATATATTGGTGACCTAATACTTGAACTCTTTAATGCAATTCTTAAATCTGGTAATTTTCCAACTATGTGGTCACAAGGCATGATTGTGCCAATACATAAAGGGAGTAGCCCTTTTGATGCCCAAAATTATAGGGGCATAACCCTGACCAGCTGTCTAGGGAAACTATTTACACAAATACTTAATAATAGGTTGATTAAATTTATAGATGAAAAGGGTTTAATATCTAAATCACAAATAGGCTTTAAGAAGGGGTGCAGAACATCTGATCACATTTTTGTGCTCAAAACTCTAATTGATAAATATACCAAGAAAAAAGGTAAGCTGTATTCCTGCTTCATTGACCTCCGCAAAGCATTTGACTCGGTATGGCATGATGCCCTATTCCTTAAGCTGCTAAATGCTGGAATCAGAGGTAACCTGTACAGGATCATTAAGAACATGTATCTTGTCAGTCAATCCTGTGTCAAATTGAAATGTGGTCTCAGTAAGACTTTTCCAGTCACAAGGGGAGTCCACCAGGGCAGTGTTCTTAGCCCGATACTATTTAACCTGTTCATCAATGATCTTTTAGAAGCTATGGAAAGCGAAAGCTCACCCTCTGTATGGGACTCTCCAGTCCACTGCTTAGCTTATGCTGATGATATTGTCTTACTTTCCCTCAATGAATGTGATCTGCAGGCCAAGCTAGATAGACTCAGTGAATACGTTAAAAAATGGGGGCTATCTATTAATGTAGAGAAATCAAAAATTGTTGTTT